>WNWK01017848.1:0-41426 GCA_009830355.1 Cherax destructor
AACATCAAGGCCTATGTTGTTACAAAACGCTCTGGATTACACGAGCCAATGGGCGGGGACGTCGAAAGGGGAGCTGGTGACTTTTTTGGGGGGGAAAGGGGGGGAGATTGGGTGAGGGGTCGTGGGGAAAGGGCGGGGGGAAAGGTTACAATCGCGTCACGTATAAATGCAGGAGGATTGACCCAAAAAGAAAAAAACACGTAGCCTTGGGTATTAAATATAGAACCTGGCTATAACGGCTCTCAGTTTTAAAAGAAACCTGTATAGTCTGCCCATTGGGGTTTCCTCTTCTTCACAAAAAAAAAAAGTAAATTTTCATGGAAGGATTATTTTAAAAAACTGTATATATTTTTTCATGGATTAAAAAAATTTTTTTTAATGAACGCAAAAAGAAAAGAAGAAAAAAAAAGGGGGAAAAAAGGGGGACAGAAGACAGACAGACAGAGACAGAAAGGGCAGAGAAAAGAAAAGAGGGGGAGGGGGGGGGATGGGAGAGGAAACTGGAACTATATTTACAAGTTGTTAGTGATGGTAAAAGGCTGGAGATTTTCCCAAACATTTTCTCCAGAGTTCTCATACCCCTAGCCTCTTGCTTGGCGTCCACAGCACTACCAGCCCCCCCCAATACCCCACCCCAAAACTCTGTGACTTAAAAATAATACAATCCCTTTTTACATTTATAAAAAAATTCTATTGATCTGTTATATATATATATATATATATATATATATATATATATATATATATATATATATATATATATATATATATATATATATTTTTTTTATAAACAAACACGATATCTCGGCCCAAAAGGAGACTCGAACCTACGAACCGGAAAAAAGGTCTCAGTTTTTTACCGACCGTACCACACTGGACAATACCTTGGTCGCCGCTAACTTTTTAAACCCCAAGGCTGCCACTTTTCATCTCATCCCTCATGCATCGACCGCAAAATTTTCAATTCTTGTCCAAAACAGGCAAAATATTCACAAAACTGATCTCGGGCCCCGGGGGCTCAAACCACAAACCGGAACAAGGTACGCAGTTTTTGCCGCCCCTTCGGTCCCCCTTGGCCCCAAAATTTTGAATATTTCCCTTTTTTCCCTTTTAATATATATGTATATTTGCCGAATACCAAAAATGGTTTTGGCAAAAAACAATGTTCTTCTTCCGAGTAAAAAAAATTTTGTTAATAATTTCCCAAAAATCATATTTTGTTAATTAGGCTAAAATAAATTGCGCTTGTTATAATAAGGTTAGGTAAGTTTTGAAAAGGTTTTTTTGGAAAAAAATTTTTAATTTTACATTAACAGAAATGAAAAAATATATTTTTAAAAGATAGAGAATTTTTTTAAAAAAGGCTTAATTTTAAAAAAATTAAAGAACTTAATTTCCCAAATTTTTAATCTTGTACGTTGGTCAGTCCTGGAAGAAACTAAAATTTTTAAATACTTGTTTTTATGGAATTTTCCCCATTCCTTACACCTTCATTGCATAACTTGATAATCAATTCGAGAGGTTATAACATGATGTACGGTGTTTTTTCAAAGGGGGGCTCTCTCAAAAAAAAACTCTTTTTGGCTTTGTTTTTGTCTCTTAGGGAAAATTTTTTTTAGTTTTGGGGTTTTCCCCATTTTGAAATTTTAAATAAAAAATTTTGATATTCTGGCCTTTTTTTAAAATTTTTTAAAAACTTCCTACGATTCATTTAAATATTCAACACAAATTTTAAAAAATCATTAGAAACAATATTTTTCATTGCATTAATGTATAAAAAGGGGGTTCCTTAATACTGAAATATCTTTCTCGGTCTCCCACGCCTAAATAGATCTATTGGCTCTAATTTGTTTCCCTTAAAATACCCCGCTCACACAAAAAGCATCCCACACACACACACCCCACACACACAACACCCTTTCGCACTTTGATCTTGACAGGCTGAAAAAGTAGCCAGAAGGGTGGTGTCGAAACCCCCCGTACATGCAAAGTTGGGAATTGAAGAGGGGCCTGAAGAGGACACAGTTTTGCTCGGGGGGGCAAGGGTGCTGCCTCCTAAAAGGGGAAAACCCGGGTTAATTGGTCCGGTAATCACGGGTACTCACGTCATCTGTGTTGTTGTTCCAAAAACACGAGTGGCAGCCCCGGAAGTGACTTTCAAATCTCAACATAGACATTTTGGGCCTATTTTTAAAAAATTTTTCAAAGGATTCAAACCGGGGAAAAAAACTCTGTCTGCAGGTATTAATAGTTGCCCCAGTAATTTTTTTATAAGGGTAACCTGATTTTAAAAAACCCGAAAATAATATCAAAATTTTAAAACATTAAACATAAAAAAGTTATTGAAACTTTTTTTTCACTAAGGAAAAAAAATTTTAAAGGAAATTAAAAATGCTTATTAGTACATTTCTCTCTTATTAAATACTTAGGAAGTATAGTGCATTTACAGTTTCAATGATTAAGTTAATATTTACACAATATAAATTATTAGAAAAATTTATAAATTTTTCAATATACGATCACAAAATCAAATAAAACAACACCCTTAATATTAGGTAAAAACAAAATAAAATGTAACTTTTTTTGGGGAATTTCCTCCCCGGGTTTTTAACTTTACAAAAAATACATGGAAAAGGGGGTATATATTAAAAGGGGGTTAATAAGTGGTGGTAAAAATTTTTTTGGGATATAAGTTGTATTAGTAGTAAACAAAAGGGAAAAAAATTTTCACTGGTAAAGGTGATGTAAGTTATTCTACCCATTTCTCACAACTTTCCTCCTTTATACCCCTTTTAAACCCTCCTTTAATATCCCTTTGGTTTTTCCAAAAAATGTCTTTTATTTGTATTTTTTTTAAATATTTGGGTTTTTATTTTGTATAAATAATTTTGGCATACAAAAAAAAAAATTTTAATTTTAAAAGGGGGAGTAACCTCTTGAAAAAATGTTGGGCTTCACCGTTTTAAAAACAGGTGGATGGGGGGCCCAAGAGGCTTTGTGAAGTGGGTTAGCGGCCAGCAAGTTGAGGAGGTGGGGGGAGCTGGGATAGGGTTTTTACCATATAGGGTACAGGTAAAAGTGCATAAAAAAATTTATTCAGTAAACAGGGCCTCCTGATGTGGAAGACGAATGAGTCGATTTTAAAAAAGAGACAGACAGGCTGCCCCAAATTACAGACCAGTGTTTTTAAAGGATGTGTAAAAATTGGAAAAGGGGTTATTAGGAAAAAAGTGGAAAAGGGGAGCTGCATCTTCTTGGACTGAAGAAAATTTTACACAGTACCACACAAAAGCTGGTTGGAAAATTTTAGGGGCAAGCAAGAATAGGAGGAAAGTACTGCAATGGATCAGGGAATACCTGACAGGAAGGAAACAAAATTTTTCAGTCCGAGACGAGGTTAGAGTGGGTTTCATGTATGTGTGAATGGCATGACGATGAAAAAAATGGGGACAAGTGGACAGTATCAGAAAACCACAAGGGGATCTGGACAGGCTGCATGTGTGGTCTGACAAAGGGGTTTTGGGGTTTTCCCCCAGCAATAAAAGTTATGAAGCGGGAAGGACAAAAGACCCCAGACGGGAAAACCCCAAAAGAGGTCAAGGCAGCAAAACTCATAAGAAAAGGATCGGGGTGAGCATCCCAAGACCACGTTTCTTGGGGCTATAAACAAATAACTCTTTCTGGGCCCCCGGAAAAACTGAAATTTCGACATCTAAGAAAGGGGAGTTATTCCACATTACAATTTCAGCTGTCTGGAAAATTCAGCCCCCCCCAAACAACGGGGGTTGGGTGATTTCAATCAAGACACACAAACTAGAAAAATTTACAAACAATGTTTTAGCGAAATAATCCTGGGGCAGCTCAGATGGAAAGTCAATACATACTGTGAATTTTTTTAAAAAACACAACCAAAATCATGATGGGGGAAAAAAGACTGGAAAAACACTAAAAAATAATATCAAAAAAATAATTCTGATCCCAACTAATCAGAGTCCGACTTACATGCACAGGAGCCCGATCAGAAAAATCATTCACTCTAGGGGATTTTCCAAATTCAACTTCAACAAAAAAAACTCAAGGGGCCGGGGAAACCATGTACTAAAAAACATTTGGGAAGATATCTTAAACAACATGGACCCAAAATTGAAAGATCAAGGCACATTCCCAAAAAAAAAAAAAGAGATAATGCCAAAAACCCTCCAAAAAGGACTCTCAAGGCAAGATGGATCTTAAAAGTGAAAAAATAGTGAGATACTGAAATATCAATACGACTCTGTGTTTGGCCCCTAATCACCCTAATAGAAAATCAAATAATTTTCCACGGTGAGCCTCAAACCCCGTCATGTTAGTTTCTAAAAACCTAACTCCCTAGACTTCGAAAGCCATTAAAAACTGCCCTGATCAGTCCAGAAACTGAGAAGTGTGTTCTTAAATTGCAAGCCCCTCGTGGGCTCAAATGCTAAAAATATGTGGGGATTCCCCCCCCTAAAATCAAGGGAAAAATTGCCCCCTTAAAAAAGATGGCAAAAGAAAGCTAAGAACTATAGACCAAAACTAACTCTAAAAAACTTTGAAAAACTTCTAAAACGGATTGCAAAAACTGGGATTCCAAAATTACAGTAGGGAAAATTGGTTCAGAGTGGTCGTTCCGCCTCTGCAACTACTGGACCACTATGATATGGTCTTAGAGGCCATGGAACACAAATAGAATGCTGTTGTATAAAAATTTTCCTTTTACAATGCAATCATGGTGTAATAGCACAAAAAATGCTTGGGCATAACTGGAAAAGGGGGGGTAATCTTCAATTTCAACCCAAACGAAGGACCTAATGGTAATGCCCCAAGGATCTCACCTTAAAATCACCTCCCCTTTTCCTCTCGGGGAAACGATATGAGGGGTAAAGAAAACATTCCACAAGAATCAAGCCAAAAATGACCCCTTTTAAAACCTTGTTCTTTTTGGGGGGAAAATGCTGTTCATCTCCATTCGGGGGTGAAATCAGATCTAAAATGTCGAAACACATATCATTCCCCTCAAATCCCCCAGCTGCGGGGAAAGTTGGGGCCGCTTGTAATCACGGGGGGCCAGGCAAAAAAAATCATAATCTACACCAAAACCCCAGAGGTTGACCCTTTTTGAAATCCTCCTTCGAAAGCAAAAGACTTGGCGGGGGTCCAAAAACCCCCGTGAAAAATAGGGGCACCATTGTACACTAAGAAAACACAAAAGTGTTCGGGGCCCCAACTGCAACCCCCCCCAGCCATAGGGGAATTGGGCCCTGGTTGTCTTGAAGGGGAAGCTGGACAGATACCAAAAATTCCGGGTAAAAGGGGGGGGTTTTCGTTGGACTGGGGGCCAGCAGTAACAGCCTAGCAATCCCCCTGATCCCCCGGGGGGGCCTGGTCTGGACCGGGGCCCCGGGGTTTAACCCCGAAAACCCTCCAGGTAGACCCCAGGTAGGTGTACGAAAAAATAGGGTTGGGACCTTTTTGGAACCCCCCAATTGGTCCCGTCAATAAATTAGAAGATAAAAAAATTACCAAGACTGTCCCCCAGCTAATTTCCAGGCCTGTAATAACCTGCCCTGGAAGACGGGAGGTTGGAAGGACATGAAAACATATAAAATACTGAGGGGGAATTGGGGTGGATAAGGACGGGGGGTTCCCAGGGTTTTCAGGGTGGATAAGGACAGGATGTTTCAGAGATGTGACACAGCAACAAGAAGTCACAAGTGGACGGTGAAAACTCAGATGAGTCACAGGCATCTTAGGAATTATTTTCAGTCATAGAGTTGTCAGGAAGTGGAATACCCTGAAGAGTGAAGTAGTGGAGGCAAGATCCATACATAGCTTTAGAAGAGGTGTGATAAAGCTCATGGTCAGAGGAGTGACTGTGCGGCCAGTGAAGATGGGGGCAGGAGCGTGACTCACCCTCAGCCACAACTAGGTGAGTACAACTAGATGAGTCATACCACAATCAGCATCAGAACCCCACAACCAAACACCAATCCCAACACAACCACAATCCACACAGCTCCCCCCCACAATGTGCTGTAGATCCCACAGCACACTACCAGACCCACAGACCCCCAGAACACAATGTTGGGACGAAACTGAAGGTATGTACACCAATGCTGATGGAATCGAATAAGTGGAAGAGAGGCACGAAAGAATCAAAGAGGTATCACCAGACATCATAGCTCAACCAAACCAAGCTCACAGGAATGATAGAGATGCCTCTTCCAACGGGATATCAGATCCTGAGGAAAGACAGAAGGGGGGGTGGAGGGGCACTGCTCATCAAAAACCAATGGATTTGATGAGCGGGAAAGAGAGACAGAGGAGACGCAAGAGACTACATAATAAGAACACTTCAGTCTGGAGGTCCCAAGGTGCTAATTGCAATGTAAACCCACCACAGACGGGCAGCAAGCCAAGGCAAAAGTATGATGAAGTAACAGAGCGATGGTTGACATTGGTTGAAGTGGCCAGATGAGCTCATGAGCACGGCAAAATACTGATTGTGGGTGACTTCAATCACAAAGAAATTGACTGAGAGAACTTGAAGCCCATAGGGCCCAGAAACGTGGAGGCTAGGATGATGGAGGTGGTTCTGGAAAACTTCATGCCAACACGTAAGGAACATACCAGGGAGAGGGGAGAGGATGAACCAGCAAGACTGGACCTAGTAATCACCTTGAGTAGTGCAGATATTGAGGACATCACATATGAAAGACCCTCAGGGCCAGTGATCACGTGGTTTCGAGCTTCAAATACATAGAAGAGTTACAAGTGGAGAGGTAAGAAGAAAGGGCAAGACGAGCGAAGCCAAACTACAAGAGAGGGGACAACAGAAGCATGAAGAAATTCCTGCACGAGGTTCAGTGGGACAGAGAACTGGCAGGGAAGTCAGTAAACGATATGATGGATTACGTGACAACAATATGCAAGGAAGCTGAGGAGAGGTTTGTACCCAAGGGTAACAGAAATAACAAGGACAGGATGAGCCTTTGGCTCACTCAAAGGTGTAGAGAGGCCAAAACCAAGTGTGCTAGAGAATGGTAAAGCCAGAAGAGAATATGCAGAGGTAAGAAAGAAGACCCAACGACAAAATGAAAATGACATAACAGAAAAGCCAAATCTCACCGAACTCAAGGACCAGGTAATCAGGCTGAGGAAGGAAGGAGAGGAAATCACAAGAAAGGACCGAGAAGTATGTGAGGAGCTCAACACGAGATTAAAAGAAGTGTTCACAGAGGAGACAGAAGGGACGCCGGAAAGACGGAGAGGTGGGGTACACCATCAAGTGTTGAACACAATACACACAGCCGAGGAAGAAGTGGAGAAGCTGCTTAGCAGCTAGATACCTCAAAGGAGATGGGGCCGGATAACATCTCTCCATGGGTCCTGAAAAAGCGAGCAGAAGCGCTATGTGTGCCACTAACAATAATCTTCAACACATATATGGAAACAGGGCGACTACCTGAGGTATGGAAGACAGCAAACGTAGTCCCAATTTTAAAAAAAAGGAGACAGACACGAAGCATTAAACTACAGACCAGTATCAGTGACATGTATAGTATGCAAAGTCATGGAGAAGATTATTAGAAGAGTAGTGGATCACCTAGAAAGGAATGAGCTTATCAACGACAACCAGCACGGTTTCAGGGATTGGAAATCCTGTGTCACAAACCTACTGGAGTTCTATGACAAGGTGACAGCAGTAAGACAAGAGTTAGTCAGGTGGGTAGATTGCGTTTTCTTGGACTGTAAGAAGACGTTTGACACAGTTCCACACAAGCGATTAGTGCATAAGCTGGATTACCAGGCAGGTATAACAGGGAAGGCACTGCAATGAATCAGGGAATACCTGTCGGGAAGACATCAGCGAGTTATGGTACGTGACGAGGTGCCAAAGTGGGCGCCTGTGACGAGCGGGGTTCCACAGGGGTCATTCCTAGAATCGGTGCTGTTTCTGGTATAGTGGACATGACGGAAGAAATAGACTCGGAAGTGTCACTGTTTGCAGATGATGTGAAGTTGAGAAGAATTCAATCGGACGAGGACCAGGCAGAACTACAAAGAGATCTGGACAGGCTGCAGGCCTGGTCAAGAAAATAGCTCCTGAGTTCAACTCCACCAAGTGCAAAGTCATGAAGATTGGAGAAGGACAAAGAAGACCACAGACGGAGTACAGTCTAGGGGCCACAGACTACAAACCTCGCTGAAGGAAAGGATCTTGGGGTGAGTATAACACCGGGGACATCTGAGGCCACATCAACCAAATAACTGTTGCAGGATATGGGCGCCTAGCAAACCTAAGAACAGCATTCCGACATCTCAATAAGGAATCGTTCAGGACCCTGTACACCGTGTACGTTAGGTCTATATTGGAGTATGCAGCACCAGTTTGGAACCCAACCTAGCCAAGCATTTAAGGAAATTAAAGAAAATGCAAAGGTTTGTAACAAGACTAATCCCGGAGCTAAGGGGCATGTCCTACGAGGAAGGTTAAGGAAATAGACCTGACGACACTGGAGGATAGGAGAGAGGAAAATATGATAACGACATAAAATACTGAGAGGAATTGACAAGGTGGACAGGGACAGGATGTTCCAGAGATGGGACACAGCAACAAGGGGGCACAGTTGGAAGTTGAAGACTCAGATGAATCACAGTGATGTTAGGAAGTATTTCTTCAGTCACAGAGTTGTCAGGAAGTGGAATAGTATGGGAAGTGATGTAGTGGAGACAGGATCCATTGCTTTAAGAAGAGAGTATGATAAAGCTCATGGGCAGGAAGAGTGACCTAGTAGCAACCAGTGAAGAGGCGGGGCTAGGAGCTGTGAATCGACCCTGCAACCACAACTATGTGAGCAACTAGATAGTACACACACACACACACACACACACACACACACACACACACACACACACACACACATTAAGGCAAGATTAATTTCTACAAGACGAAAGTTTCGGGGATGTGAAGTCTAATTAATAAAAAAAATTAATTCCAGCCAAACCTACTCTTCCAGTTTGATACATATGTTATAAATTTTATTTTCCACATTCAGTGACCTTTTTCCTCTTCTCTCTTCCTCATTTTCTCTTATTGCGTCTTCTCCCTTATCTGATCCCTTCTCCTATTGCTTCTTCTCCTTTCATCCCTACTCTTCCTCTACTCCTCTTATCTCTCCTAATCTTTTGTCTCTTATCCAATGCCTCCTCCTCCTATTTTGGGGATTAATGTACAAAACAAATGTGCTGAAAAATGTATTGAAATGATGCAGCGTTAATGATTTTCGTGCAGTCGATAGGAATTAAACCTAAGAAATCAAGCAACCTGGAACCACCATGTCTGTCCGGCTCATTAATAAAAAATTGAAACTACTTTTAAAAATGTTAATTTTTTTAATTGAGGAAATCGATAATAGTATAAACGTGTTATTAATGTGTCAGTCAGTGTTATCTTTCATTTTACACAAAATAAAACTAGAGGCGAGAGATAGGTGTTATCAGACGTGATAATAATTGAAAAGCGGCCAGTCCTCCGTAAACATTACTGATTTATGACTCAAAACACGTGATGATATCTTTTATATTAAAATACATTTATTACTGATATTACTGTATGAGAGAGAGAGAGAGAGAGAGAGAGAGAGAGAGAGAGAGAGAGAGAGAGAGAGAGAGAGAAAGAGAGAGAGAGAGGCAGAATGGCAGGTAGACAGTCAAAGAGAGAGATGAATCGAAAAAAACAATTATTCATCATTTGATATAGGTGATCCTTACAATTTATGAGAGAATTATAAAGAATAAGGAAAGCCAAGAGAGACAATGAAATTAAGGTTTAGAGGAAACCGAAGACCAACCCAAAATTAGGGAAAAACATTGATCCAGCTTCCTGAAGTTTCAGTTATTCATCAACATACCTATAAATGCGCATTTAAGAGTGCTGGTACAAGGCACTTACCGCCGTGGTGTGAGGAGTGTGATTTAACAGGTAATGGTTCAAGAATACCGCGAAAGAGAGTATATGAATCCCATTTAACACCCGGGTTCGTGGTGCAAGATAAATCGTCTTGACTCCAGGTGAACTAATATGTAACTATTGAAGGGTAATATCCTTCACTGGACAAGTCTAGTGGTGTAACAAGTGACGGGGTCGTGTCACCCTCACTCTCCTAAGCTGCTTTTTTTTGTGAAAAATGGCGTTATGAGTTTAGAAGCTTCACCTCACCACTCACGAATCTTTGAGTGACGTGTGTGTGTGTGTGTGTGTGTGTGTGTGTGACTCCACCTTTGTAATGTGATTACCTCCTCTGGCGTGGGTACCTGTGATCATGCTGGTTTACCTGTGCTCGTGCTGGATTACCTGTGTTCATGCTGGATTACCTGTGATCGTGCTGGATTACCTGTGTTCATGCTGGATTACCTGTGCTCGTGCTGGATTACCTGTGTTCATGCTGGATTACCTGTGCTCGTGCTGGATTACCTGTGTTCATGCTGGATTACCTGTGCTCGTGCTGGATTACCTGTGCTCGTTCTGGATTACCTGTGCTCGTGCTGGATTACCTACTTAGTTGTAGGTAATCATATATACTTGTCTAATATACATCTAATTCTTGATTTTTCACAAAAGTTTAGATTATTAAGCTTAAAATTATTATAATAAAAACCAAGCGCTAAACCCACTAGGGTCATACATTAAGCTTTAAAATTAGTAACCTATTTTTCACGTTTTCAAGAAAGTTTTATAACTATTAAATTGTTACCAATAGCAATGAAAATACTCACAATACATATTTTACAGTCCCATTAATGCATGCAGTTGCTACTATATTGATTGAACAATTCTTAAGAAAGCAATTTATGTTTTAAAAAGCATTCTTTAATTTTATCTTACAAATTGATATTTCTGAGTAGGATAAAATTTACAGTTATTTTTCCTCTTCAGTTACGTCACATTCAGGAGAAGTGTCTGAAACTTTCTGAATGAGACGGAAGATAAGGAACTTTTACATGTTCTTTAAGAGAAGAATTGTTTCCTAATTTTTGAGAAAACTTCAATTGACTCAAGGCTCCTAAGATTTCCCTTTTAACTGTCATCCGCATGAAAGACGCGAAAGTGCTGTTGACTTGCTGTGCTTCCTAATCGGTACCTGATTAATGGAAAGAGAGGGTTGGCTGAAATGATAAAGTTACTGAATTGGCGAAATTTTGACGGATTTTGGGTTTGAGGATGATATTAGATGTTATTACACTGGTTAGCCAGGAAGACATATTGATGCAACAGATTAAGTTTATATAGGATTTTGCAATGAGATTGGAACAAAATAGGAGTCAAAGTGGCGAAAAAAAAAATTATTTTCCTGGCCTCTCCAACAGCCTTTTAAATATGTTTTCGACAGCAACTGTTGGGACAGGTTTTATCAGCCAATAAATAGGAAAACGTCTATTTTTGGAGTTTGACGATATATTTATTATGGAGGGAATCAATCTTTAGTGAATGGACTATTAATAGAGTGACTTTTGGACCAATAATAGAGTGGTTTTAGGATTAAAATAGTCACATTCGTAAAACAGCCAAAATTTTGTCTATCTGAACTGTAACAGGCCGGAAATAAGCCTCAAATTTGGCGAAAATGAATATTTTTGACCGGTTTTCTTTGGCAGTTTACGTTCCAGTGACCTATTTCTAGGCCTATTGAAGCCTCTGCTGCCCCTCAGATTGCCGTCTAAGCATAGAATAATCATTAATAAATAGCAGCAATACAGAAATCATGACTAAGGCAACATATCCTATAAATCGAATTTAAAGTGCCGTCACACTGCTTTCAGGAAGCCATAATTTTACATTTGAGCCCTTCTAGTTCCCGGGAGGCGACTCTTAAGAAGCCCAAATATAAGGTTGAGAACCCAATATATTGACAGACGTAAGAGGAGTGTATCCCACAATTCCCTTGCACAGAGGAAGAAGTAAATCTCTACTGTCTTTAGTAAGTTTATTTAAGTGCAGGAACACATAGGAACAAAGTAACTTACTTCCATTGGGGTCACCTCTATAGCCCTTAATTTTCGATGTTTTATCAACACAAGTGGTAATGGGCCTTAACTGACCTCATAAAAGGATTTAGAAAAAATAAAAGTGAATTTAAAAAAAAATGTCAACTTTTTAACCATGATTGCTCCATTTGAAAGTCCATGTCGATGACTACTCATAGTAAGTTCAAGTCAATGGTTGGTGGATATATTATATATTAATTCCAATAGTTTAAGCATAGTATGTTAGTGTTTGAATAAATTTTTATTTGTAGATTTTTACTTTAAGTTTTCAAAGTAAACTGGGCCAGTAGCCGGCCCACCGACCCATTTGGGTAGCGACCCATTTGGGTAGCGGCGCTTCTGGTATTTGCCAGAGCTGCCAGATGGCTAGTTTTATATTGCCTGCTGCCAGCCGGCCAATTTGATATTGCCTGCTGGGAAAACAATGAAAGTTACTGTTGCCATTTTTGTTGGTTATGGTTCTTTTGTCTCCTTTGCGTTCTAACGAATCTTCAGTGTTCCAGGATTGTGATGTGTTTTCGACGTTCCTTGGTGTTCCTGTCTCCTCTGATGTCCTCTGATGTCCTCTGATGTCCTCTGATGGTCATGAATCTTCCAGTGAAGTGTTGACCAAGTTGCTGTCCAGAGGGAGGTCGATGGTAGCACACATGGTGGCTTACTGTGGAGATAAAAGTTGTTTTTTTCCCATTAGACAATACCTCATTAGGTTAGGTAAGGATCGACAGGAAACAGGACAAGTGTTTCCTGACGCGGCTCTTAGTCAGATGATGACCCGCCGTTGGAGCTTTCGGTCATCTGACCAAGGCCTTCCACTGGCTTACCGGTCCACCCCTTTAAAAATTATGGTCATAGTTATAACCATTTAGTTTAAGTATCATTCATCGTGGTGCTAACATCGTCGAGGTGATGACATCGTTGAGGTGATGACATCGTTGAGGTGATAACATCTTAAGCACATATCACCACCATATATTTCTGGTACTACATAGTTAAACGCAATACTATTGTTCTTAGCAATAACAAAGATACTTGACAACAGAAAGAAGGTCCTGTGGTAATCTATTTCTACTTTCTTAATTCATTAATAACATTCAAATTGTTGACCTGTAACCTGGCATCATGGTACTGAGCTACCCTGGCACTGAGCGACCCTGGCACTGAGGAAACCTGGAACTGAGCTACCCTGGCACTGAACTACCCTGGCACTGAGCTACCCTCGCACTGAGCTACCATGGCACTGAGCTACTCTGGCACTGAGCGACCCTGGAACTCAGCTAAACTGGCATTGAGCTTCCCTGGCACTGAGGAAACCTGGAACTGAGCTACCCTGGCACTGAACTACACTGGCACTGAGCTACCCTCGCACTGAGCGACCCTGGCACTGAGCTACTCTGGCACTGAGCGACCCTGGAACTCAGCTAAACTGGCATTGAGCTTCCCTGGCACTGAGCTAAAATTGCACTGAGTTACCATGGCACTGAGTTACGCTAGCACTGAAATACACTGGCACTGAGCTACCATGGCACTGAGATACACTGGCAGTTAGATACACTGGCACTGAGCTACACTGGCACTGAGCTAAAATGGCACTAAGCTATCATGGCACTGGACTACCATGGAATTGAAATACCCTGGCATAGAGCTACACTGACAGTAACACTGGCACTAAGCTACACTTACAGTAACACTAGCACTGACCTACACTGGCACTGAGCTACCCTGACACTGAGCTACCCTGGCACTGAGCTACACTGGCACTGAGCTACACTGGCACTGAGCTACACTGACACTGAGCTACACTGACACTGATCTACACTGGCATTGAGCTACCCTGACACTGAGCTACCCTGGCACTGAGCTACACTGGCACTGAGCTACACTGGCACTGAGCTACATTGACACTGATCTACACTGGCACTGAGCTACACTGACACTTAGCTACACTGACACTGAGCTACACTGACACTGAGCTACACTGACACTGAGCTACAGTGACACTGAGCTACACTGGCACTGAGCTACACTGGCACTGAGCTACACTGACACTGAGCTACACTGACACTGATCTACACTGGCATTGAGCTACCCTGACACTGAGCTACCCTGGCACTGAGCTACACTGGCACTGAGCTACACTGGCACTGAGCTACATTGACACTGATCTACACTGACACTGAGCTACACTGACACTTAGCTACACTGACACTGAGCTACACTGACACTGAGCTACACTGACACTGAGCTACACTGACAGTGAGATACCCTGGCACTGAGCTACACTGACAGTGAGATACCCTGGCACTGAGCTACACTGACACTGAGATACCCTGGCACTGAGCTACACAGGCCAGTGTGTGTGTTCTGGGAGCCACAGTTTATGGACTCATTTGCATGTGTTGGAAACCTATTTTCAGAATTGTTGAACGAAGAATAATATTCACCACTACCACTGTTACCCCCACCATTGTTACCACCACCACCACTGTTACCACCACCACCACCACCACTGTTACCACCACCACCACCACTGTTACCACCACCATTGTTACCACCACCATTGTTACCACCACCACTGTTATCACCACCATTGTTACCATCACCACTGTTACCATCACCACTGTTACCACCACCACTGTTACTATCACCACTGTTACCATCACCACTGTTACCATCACCACTGTTGCCATCACTACTGTTACCATCACCACTGTTACCATCACCACTGTTACCATCACTACTGTTACCACCACCACCACTGTTACCACCACCACTATTACCACCACCACTGTTACCACCACCACTGTTACCACCACCACTGTTAACATCACTACTGTTACCACCACTACCACTGTTACCATCACCAGTGTTACCATTACCCCTATTACCATTACCACTGTTACCACCACCACTGTTACCATCACAACTGTTGCCACCACCATTGTTACCAGTACCAACACCGCCATCACCACGTCAGTTACCACAATCTCCTCCACCATATCTACCACCTTCCTTACTGCTACCACAATCTTCATAACCAGCATCGCCGTCACCGCCGCAATAATCATCACTACTAATCTTAGCAGAGGTCCTCATTATTTTCTGTTCACTTTCAAACATCCTAACTTAATCACTACTACTACTACCTTCATCAGCATCACATCTCACTATCTCTCCCATCTACTTTGCATCCTCGGTTGGTAGTGCACTCAGCTCACACACTGAGGTTTGGGGTTCGATCCCCGGTACGGATGGAAAACATTAGGGCGTGTTTTCTTAAGACACCTGCTGTCCCCGTTCACCTATTAGTAAGTAGGTACCTGGATGTTACCCGACTGGTTTGGTTTACATCCTGGAGACATAACCTATGGTCTGTATAAGTTGTATCATGTACTTGTACATATAAAGATTATTATTATTATTATTGTTATTATTATTATTATTATTATTATATATTATTAACTAGTCCCATCCTACACTACCCCTCCCCAACACCCCTTCGACAACTTCTATAGTAACCCAGCCTCCCTACAACCTCCTGACTCTACCCCATCAACATTATTTCTCCTTCAACACCCTTACCTCTTTCTACCTTACCAGTCTCCTGTATTAATACATGGCGTTTAATAGCTGCTAAGATTAAGATAAGATTTATTCGGATTTTTAACCTAGGAAAGGTTAGCCACCCAAAATAACACAAGAGAGTCAGTTCGTCGTCGAGGACTGTCTGTCTTATTTTCGATGGAGTCCTGTAATCCTGCCCTCCAGGATGCCACCCACACCAGTCGACGAACAATAAAAATAATCTGGAGGCACAGCCAGTGGCCCCTCCGGAGTCAACAACTGATGCCAACAACGAAATCACCCCAACAAATATGCAACACAACCTTATTTATATTTGCTAATATACAGGGCCTTAAGCCATCCACCAACAACAAAATGCCTTTCATTAGTGGACTTCTAGAGGAGTCAAATGCAATGTTTGCAGCCCTCACAGAGACCCACGCAAAAGATTACTTTGACAGTGAAATATGGATAAACGGGTACAACCTTTTCAGATGCGACAGAAAGAACAGGCAACAAGGGAGGGTTGGCCTGTATTTCATAGAGTCGCTCATCCACACGGAGATATTGAACGCCACAAATGATGTAGTTGAAGTTCTAACAATAAAAATCGAGAACCAAAACTTAGTCATTGTACTTGTATATAAGCCACCAGATGCAACTTTCCAACAGTTCAAGGAACAGCTATCAAATATTGACTGCTGTCTGGACAACCTTCCATCCCCATCCCCAAACATCTTGCTGCTTGGTGACTTCAATCTAAGACATACAAAATTGAAGAATATAGCAAATAATGTTGTAGCAGAGATAATCCCTGGAGGCAGCTCAGATAAAAAGTCACACACATATGAGCTACTGAATTTCTACAATAAACACACCCTAAGTCAGCTGATAGTGGAGCCAACAAGACTGGAGAACACACTAGGAACATAATATCAAAAACAACTAATTCTGATCACAATCTAATCGAAGTCCAGACTTACATGCACAGGAGTCCTGATCAGCAAAATGCATACAGCTCTGAGGGTACCTTTACCAAATTCAACTTCAACAACAAGAACATTAACTGGGACCAGGTAAATTATGTCCAAAATGAAACATGTTGAGAAGATATCTTAAATTACATGGACCCTAACCAGTGTCTTGAAAAGTTCACCTTCCTGGTAGCTGAAGTATGTTGAAGGCATATTCCCCTAAGAAAAAAGAAGAGAAGTAAACTGGAGAGAGAGAGATGCTCCCACTACAGGAGAAGGCGAAGAATCACTGAGCTCCTCAAGAATGCCAGATTATCTGAAACACGGAAGGAAGTGCTAACCAGGGAAGTGGAAAATATTGAGCTAAAGTTAAAGGACTCATACAAGATACAGGAGAGACAAGAGGAGCTAAAAGCGATTGGTGAATTGATAGAAATTTGAAATATTTCTTTTCATATGCCAAAAACAAGGCAAAAACCACTTCTAGTATAGGGCCCCTGCTCAGACAAGACGGATCCTACCAGATGACAACAAAGAAATGAGTGAGATACTGAAATCTCATTATGACTCTGTGTTCAGCGAGCCACTAATCAGTCTAAAGATAGACAGTCCAAACAATTTGTTCATGAAAGAGCCTCAAAACCCTGCCAATGTATGCCAAATTTCTGACATCGATGCCATGCCCATGCACTCAGCCCCAAGCCCAGATTCGTGGAACTCTGTGTTCATTAAGAACTGCAAGAAACCCCTCTCACGTGCCCTAAGTATGCTATGGAGAAGGAGCTTAGACACAGGCGAGATTCCACAGTCACTAAAAACAACGGATATAGCCCCACTCCATAAAGGTGGCAGCAAAGCAATAGCTAAGAACTATAGACCAATAACTTTAACGTCACACATCATAAAAATCTTTGAAAGAGTTCTAAGAAGCAGGATTGCAAACCACTTGGACTCCCAAAAATTGCACAATCCAGGGCAACATGGTTTCAGAGCAGGTCGCTCCTGCCTTTCGCAACTACTGGACCACTCTGATATGGTCTTGGATGCACTGGAAAACAAACAGAATGCAGATGTAGTATACACAGATTTTGCAAAAGCCTTTGACAAGTGCGATCATGGTGTAATAGTGCACAAAATGCGTGCTAAAGGGATAACTGGCAAAGTAGGCAGATGGATCTTCAACTTCCTAATCAATCGAACACAGAGTAGTGGTAAACAGAGTTAAATTGGAAGCTGTCATAGTGAAGAGCTCTGTTCCACAAGGCACAGTACTCGCCCCTATCCTGTTTCTCATTCTCACATCAGACTTAGACAGAGATGTAAACCATAGCATCGTATCATCCTTTGCAGACGATACTAGGATCTGCATGAGAGTGTCATCCACCTTCAAGAAAGATCTCACCTTCTGCAAGGAAGATCTCACCTTCAAGGACAACAACAATGCCACTATCACATCTGCTAGGAAACTGATAGGATGAATAATGAGAACATTCAAGACAAGAGATGGCAAGCCACTGATGATCCTATTTAAATCACTTGTTCTCTCTAGGCTAGAATACTGCTGTACATTAAAATCTTCATTCAAGGCAGGTGAAATTGCAGATCTAGAGAATGTACAGAGAACCTTTACTGCACGTGTAAGTTCTATCAAACACCTTAACTACTTGGAACGCCTGGAACCACTTGACTTGTACTCACTGGAGCGCAGGCGAGAGATATATATCATAATCTACACCTGGAAGATTCTGGAGGGACTGGTTCCTAATCTGCACACAGAAATCACTCCCTTCGAAAGCAAAACACTTGGCATTTGATGCAACATACCCCCAGTGAAAAGTAGGGGAGCCACTGGTACATTAAGAGAAGACTCAATAAGTGTCCGGGACCCAAGACTGTTTAACAGTCTCCCACCAGCCATATGGGGAATTACCAGTAGATCCCTGGTTGTCTTCAAGAGGGAGCTGGACAGATACCTAAAGTCAGTGCCAGATCAGGCGGGCTGTGGTTCGTATGTTGGACTATGTGCGGCCAGCAGTAACAGCCTCGTTGATCAGGCTCTGATCCACCAGGAGGCCTGGTCATGAACCGGGTCGCGGGGGCGTTGATCCCCGGAATGCCCTCCAGGTAGACTCCAGGTACATGATACAACTTATGCAGACCATAGCTGACATCAATGACATACTATGTAGAAAGTCCCTTCTGGCAACTTAGATTAATTTTGTCCCCAGGATGCGACCCACACCAGTCAGCTAACACCAGGTAATTACTGCTAGGTGAACAGGGACAGCAGGTATCTTATGGAAACACGTCCTAATGTTTCCACCCGTACCGGGGATCGTACCACGGACCTCAATATGTGAGCTGAGTATGCAACCAACTGAGCTTCCGTACCTCTGTTGATACGTTATTCCGTCCCTGGACACCTGCATATCTAACAGCAGGGAAAGCCCTCGACAGATAGCTGTTTTTCCTGGAAACTGAGTTTGGGTATCTCAGAAAACACGAGAGAGCTTCTGGTGAAAGGGTTTATGATTTATGAGTATGATTTAGGAGGATTTCCAGACTGTTAGGCATGGCATGGGGATTGGGAGGCCCATACCTTTGATGAGTTTCGAGAGTCTTACTACTCTCGAAGCCCGGCCATGGGCCAGGCTCGTTTGGTGCTAGCCTGGTTAACCTGGTCAACCAGGCCTCTTCGTGGTAGGAACTTATTTAAAAAAAAAAAAAAAAAAAAAAAAAGAGGCCTTTTTTTTTAATTATTGTTTCAGAAGCAGAACAGCGATCAGGCAATGTTGTTGTGATGCTTAAATTTTGTTTATGCTATTTTTCTAAGTCGAGTTACTGAAGAAAAAAAATTACACTTTATCGTGAGGTTATTTAATTTAATTTTGGTATTTTGTAGCTAAGTCGTCCATTATTTTTTAATTTTTATTTCTAAAATGTCTAAATACGAGAATGTGTCTAGAGTGAGAAGACTCAATGGCAGTGGCTGCTGAAACAATCATCAATATTGTTACTGATAATATACAATTATTCATTGTTTTACAATAGTAAGTAAATTAAAATTACCCAACTCAAGTAATTATTTATATATTTTTATTGAAATTTTGGAAAAAATCAAAATGTTAATTTGTTTAACCAAGGTGAGGTATTTTCATACCTTTTACCTCACAATAAACTCTATTAATTAATTTTTAATCGAGTACATTCACCGTCAACACTTTTGCTGTGTTCAATTTTCCTGTGCATGTGCAAGTGTTGCCATGAAAAAAAACGGTTTTTATTTTTTTTATTTTCTGGGTTATCACCATGAAACTTCTGCAGTATTCTCCTTCCATATATATATAAACTTTCAGGAAAAAAAAAATAATGGGATAATTTTTAAAAATCCAGGGCCATGAAAGGGCCTCTCCCCTAAGGGTGCCATGGGAAAATAGAAGTTAACCAGTAAGTTGTATTAATGAAGATGCGCAACTACAGCCACGCTGGGCGAATTAACTGGAATTAAATAGCGAGTAAACAATGTGTAAAACCAGATTTTTCTGTGGGAACCTTGGAGGAGACTGTTGTGTTGGAGGTGAGTCTTGGTCACTGTTAACCTGTGGGAATCTTGGAGGAGACTGTTGTGTTGGAGGCGAGTCTTGGTCACTGTTAACTTGTGGGAACCTTGGAGGAGACTGTTGTGTTGGAGGTAAGTCTTGGTCACTGTTAATCTGTGGGAACCTTGGAGGAGACTGTTGTGTTGGAGGCGAGTCTTGGTCACTGTTAACATGTGGGAACCTTGGAGAAGACTGCTGTGTTGGAGGCTGAACTTGGTCACTGTTAACCAGAGGTCAGACTATAAACAAAGAAATGGATTTGGACTCTCAACTTGAGACTTGAGATAAAGACTGCTGTCACCACCTTATCCAGGAAGGAGAGACACCATTTTTTTTGTGGGATACAGATATAAGAACATAAGAAATGAATAACACTGCAGCAGGCCCACTTGCCCACACTAAAAAAAAGTCTTTCTCAAACCCAGACCCACTAAAAAAAGTATTCGTCCAACCCATTTTCTGTGATACCTAAGGAATAAGCTTTGAACATAAGAACATAAGAAATATCTGTTAAGATAGACCTTGTGAAAGAGAAAAATCAAATTGAGTGTTCGTAGTACACACATTTATCTGTTTTTTTCTAATATTTTCATTGATATGTATAAAATTGCCGTATTTCTACAAACAGTCGCATATTATTTTTTTCTAAAATATTTATCCACAAAAGTGACTGATTCTCCCTGATTATAATGGCTACTCAATATACTGTATATTAAGAATGGTGTGTTGTTCAGAATAATATCCGGGTGATTAAGTGAGCTTAAAGTATTACAATAAAATACTTTGTTGGCGTGATAAGGTTTCCTCATCCACTAACCCCCTTCTTCCTCCTCTCACCCCTTCTTCCTCCTCTCACCCCTTCTTCCTCCTCTCACCCCTTCTTTCCCTCTCCCCTTCTTTCCCGTCTCATCCCCTATCCAGGACCCAATTACCCACTCTACCTCTCCGACCCTCTCACATTGGTTCGATCCGGTACTGGTGGAAACGTTAGGACGTGTTTCCTTAAAAGGCACCTGCTGTCCATATTCACCTAGCAATAAAATAGGTACCTGGGTGTTAGTCGACTGGTGTGGGTCGCATTTTGGGGACACAATTGACCTAATTTGTCCGAAATTCAATGCATAACAAGGGGCTTTCTAAATAGTAGTATGTCACTGATGTCAGCTAGGCCTGTATACCTTGTACATGTACTTGTAGAAATAGATTATTATTATTAATTATTATTATTATTATTATTATTATTATTATGAACACTTTCCCTGCTGTACATTAACATCTCCGTTCAAAGCAGGTAAAATTACAGATCTGGAGAGTGTACAGAGAACCTTTACTGCACATATAAGTTCCATCAAACACCTCAGCTACTGGGAACGCTTAGAAGCACTTGACTTGTACTTGCTGGAACGCAGGCGAGATATATAATAATCTATACCTGGAAAATCCTAGAAGGAATAGTCCCAAATCTGCACACAGAAATCACTCCCTACGAAAGTAAAAGACTGGGCAGGCGATGCAAAATACCCCTAATGAAAACTAGGGGTTCCATTGGTACACTAAGAGAAAACACAATAAGTGTCCGGGGCCCAAGACTGTTCAACAGCTTCCCACCAAGCATAAGGGAAATTACCAATAGACCCCTGGCTGCCTTCAAGAGGGAGCTGGACAGATACTCAAAGTCGGTGCCGGATCAACCGGGCTGTGGTTCGTACGTTGGACTACGTGCGGACAGCAGTAACAGCCTGGTTGATCTGGCCCTGATCCACCGGGAGGCCTGGTCGTGGATCGGGCCGCGGGGGCGTTGATCCCCGGAATGCCCGTAGACTCCAGGTAGACTTTCCCTGCCCTGCCCTCGACACCCGTTCTTTGCCCGCAACTCTTCTCCTCTGCCCCCAAAACCCTCTTCTACCCCAACACCCCTCCTCTGCCCCCAACACCCTCTTCTACCCCAACACCCCTCCTCTGCCCCAACATCCCTCCTCTGCACGAACATCTCTCCTCTGCCCCAACACCCCTCCTCTGCCCCAACACCCCTCCTCTGCCCCAACACCCCTCCTCTGCCCCAACACCCTCCTCTGCCCCCAACACCCTTTCTCTGCCCCAACACCCCTTCTCTGCCCCAACACCCCTTCTCTGCCCCAACACCCCTTCTCTGCCCCCAACACCCTCCTCTGCTCACAACACCCCTCCTCTGCTTCCAACACCCCTCCTCTTCCTCCAACACCCTCCTCTGTTCCAACACCCTTCTCTGCCCCAACACCCTGCTCTGCCCCCAAAACCCTTCTCTGCCCCCAACACCCCTCCTCTTCCCCCAACACCCCTCCTCTTCCCCAACATCCCTTATCTGCCCCCAACACCCCTCCTCTGCCCCCAACACCCTCCTTTGCCCCCAACACCTCTCCTCTGCCCCCAACACCCTCCTCTGCCCCCAACCCCCCTCCTCTTCCTCCAACACCCTCCTCTGTTCCAACACCCCTTCTCTGCCCCCAACACCCTCCTCTGCCCCCAACACCCCTCCTCTGCCCCCAACACCCTCCTCTGCCCCCAACACCCTCCTCTGTTCCAACACCCTCCTCTGCCCCCAACACCCCTCCTCTGCCCCAACACCCCTCCTCTGTTCCAACACCCTTCTCTGCCCCCAACACCCTCCTCTGCCCCCAACACCCCTCCTCTGTTCCAACACCCTTCTCTGCCCCCAACACCCCTCCTCGGCTTGATGAACAGGAATCACACGTCCAAGAAGTATCGTCTGCACAGCAGGCTTCTACAGTTGACTCCAGGTCACTATAACACTGGAGGCAGTGAGAAGCCTAGAGGTAGTTTTGAGTTGATCAGTCCTTAGCCTAAAGGAGAGGCATGAGGCCACAAACTTATTAGTATATAGTATACTTGAGCTAGAGGTGAGGTGTAGCTGCTGGGAATGACGTGACAGGTGCGGGGGACCACTAGAGGAAGTAGGTGGTGGTAAACAGCACGAGACGGGCAACACCTTGAACCAAGATGTCATGGTGTTGCTCTGTCACACAAGCATCACATTATAAATGACAATGTATTCTATTTATAAATGAAAACCTCTTTCCCACACTCACCATCCCTCCCCACACCCTCAATCCCCTTCCCACCCTCCATCACTACCCCTTCCCACCCTCCTTCACTATCCCCTTCCCACCCTCCTTCACTACCCCCCTTCCCTCCCCCACAAACTACACACATCCGCACCAAGCGGTAAATGCTATTATCCCAGGAAGCAGCGCTAAAGTAGGGCGACATAGGCGAGGTTCCTGGTGGTAATGCCGGCGTTTATCGCGCCTCAGGCGTAACCAAGCTTGGGTTCGGCACTTGTGAACGCCTTTTATGCTCTGCCAACAGGAATGAGACTTTGCGAGTGATATATTTGCGGCATAAATCCTGATGTTATTCCTGGGGTTATTGCTGGGCTGGCTGCTCCCCAGCGGCATATTCTCGATTCCGCTGACGGAAGACCCAAGAAACGCACATATTGAATAAGTTTGGTAAAATACGATATTACGCTCTCTTTATTCCTCCTTAGTGTGGAGGAAACTGCGTGTGTGTGTGTGTGTGTTTGTGTGAGTGTGTGTGACTGGGTACACTTACCTATTTCTAGTAGCAGGAGTCGAGTCTTAGCTCCTGGCTACCTCTTGTTCAGATTATTCCACTTCCAAACCATTCTCAGGATGAAGAAATACTTCTGACAGTCCTGTGATTCATTTGCTTTCAACCTCCAATGGTGCCCTCGTGTATCTATCTCGAGTAGTCAATGTCTGTCCACCCCTTCAAGTTTATTGAGTATTTTACATTGGTTACCCTAATGCAAACCTTTTTCACTTTCTCCAGTTCCTTGGCTTGTTTTTATCAGGCTAAGGCTCCATGCTAGTGCTCCATAACAGTCCTAACAAATTTCTTATATAAGGCGATGTGCTCGGCGCTATGCTCACCCCGAAGTCAATATCATTGAGTGAGATCTTCAGTAATTACCCCTTGCCATCCCTCCTAGTCTGCACTCAGTTTCCACTTTGTTACCCAATTTCCAAATTTTTATACCTTGCTTTTAATGGGGTGGAATTCCAGTAGCCACTTGTCTGAAAAATCGTGCAGCTTGTCCAAGTTCACTTGCAGCCTTCCCTTGTCACCACCTGTTTTTATTCTCATTAATTTGGTATGTCATTTCATGTATAACAGAAACCTGCTGGGCCTTCCTTGCTGGACTCCATCTGTTTTACTTTCGAATTCTGATATCTCCGACAATCATTTTTTTTCTCTCCTTATCATAAGTACTGTTTGATCCACTGTAAGGTGTGCCCTGTTATTCCTACCTGCTTCCCGTGTATCTTGTGAGGTACAATATGAAAAGGCTTCTTGGAGTTTAAGATTTTGCAAGCCACCTATTCCTCTCTCTTTCCTCACTTCTGTTACTTTGTCATAGTAGTTCAGCAGGTTGGAGAGACAAGATTCGGCCTCTTTAAACCCGTGATGATTAATGATAATGAAATCACTTCTTTCCTTGGTGCTTCACTTCTCACCCTCTGTCTTCTAAACTGCCTTACATTTCTTATAGCATGCTTATCCATGACACTGACCTGCAGTTAATTATTTCCCGTCTTTCTACTTTCTTCTATAGTGAGACTACATCTGCTATTTTCCAGATCTCTCGCAATTGTCGCATATATGTTGACGAGTAAATTTTAGCTGGGGGTTTAGTGTTTCTGCTTCGTCTCGTAGAATTCTTGGTTACGTAAACTTTGTCGGGTCCCATTGCATTTGATGTAACCGGCTCACTGAAAAGCTTTTCTACCATTCTCCATCTTCCTTATTATTATTTCTTGGTCTTTTCCTGTTGTGTTACTTTTCAAGTGACTGAGAAGCAGATTCAGTCCAGACTTTGATTGTGTTTGATATGTCATCCACTAATTGTAGCTCAGCTTTCCTACTGACCCTTTCATATTAATTTTCATATTAATTTTTTTTCTAGACTTTTATTCTTGTACATGCACTTTTGTTTTTTCATCATAGTATATTTGGTTGAAGGAAAAACTTTATAAAATTGGGATGTTTAAATGTGCGTGGATGTAGTGCGGATGATAAGATAGAGATAATTGCTGATGTTATGAATGAAAAGAAGTTGGATGTCCTGGCCCTAAGCGAAACAAAGCTGAAGCGGGTAGGCGAGTTTCAGTGGGGAGAAATAAATGGGATTAAGTCAGGAGTATCTGAGAGTGTTAGAGCTAAGGAAAGGGTAGCAATAATGTTGAAGGATCAGTTATGGAAGGAGAAGAGGGAACATAAATGTATAAATTCAAGGATTATGTGGATTAAAATAAGGGTCGGATGTGAAAAGTGGGTCATAATAAGTGCATATGCACCTGGAGAAGAGAGGAGTGTAGAGGAGAGAGAGAGATTTTGGGAGATGTTAAGCGAGTGTGTAGAAACTTTTGAGCCAAGTGAGAGAGTAATCGTGGTAGGGAACCTAAATGCTAAAGTACGAGAAGCATTTAGAGAGTGTGTGGTAGGTAAGTTTGAGGTGCCAGGTATAAATGATAATGGGGAGCATTTGATTGAACTTTGTATAGAAAGGAGTTTGGTTATAGGTAACACATATTTTCAGAAAAAGAGGATAAGTATACAAGATATGATGTAGGGCGAAATGACAGTAGTTTGTTGAACTACATATTGGTAGATAAAAGACTGTTGGGTAGACTTCAGGATATACATGTTTATAGAGGGGTCACAGATATATCAGATCACGTTTTAGTTGTAGCTACAGTGAGAGTAAAAGGTAGATGGGATACAAGAAGAATGGAAAAGGTAAGTAAGAGAGAAGTGAAGATTTATAAACTAAAGGAGGAGGCGGTTAAGGTAAGATATAAACAACTGTTGGAGGACAGATGGGCTAGTGAGAGTATAATCAGTGGGGTAGAAGAGGTATGGGGTAAGTTTAAGAATATAGTGCTAGAGTGTTCAGCAGAAGTTTGTGGTTATAGGAAAGTGGGTGCGGGAGAGAAGAAGAGCGATTGGTGGAATGATGATGTAAAGAGAGTAGTAAGAGAGAAAAAGTTAGAATATGAGAGGTTTTTACAAAGTAGAAGTGATGCAAGGAGGGAGGAGTATATGGAGAGAAAAGAGAGGTTAAGAAAGTGGTAAAGCAGTGTAAAAGAGAGCAAATGAGAGGGTGGGTGAGATGTTATCAACAAATTTTGATTAAAATAAGAAAAGTTTTGTAGTGAGATTAACAATTTGAGAAAGCCTAGGAAAGAATGGATTTGTCAGTTAAAAATAGGAGAGGAGAGTTATTAAATGGAGAGTTAGTGGTATTGGGAAGATGGAGGGAATATTTTGAGGAATTGTTAAATGTTGATGAAGATAGGGAAGCTGTGATTTCGTGTATAGGGCAAGGAGGAATAACATCTTATAGGAGTGATGAAGATCCAGTTGTGAATGTGGGGGAAGTTCGTGAGGCAGTGAGTAGAATGAAAGGGAGTAAAGCAGCTGGGATTGATGGGATAAAGATAGAAATATTAAAGGCAGGTGGGGAAATAGTTTTAGAGTGGTTACTGTTTTTATTTAATAAATGTATGGAAGAGGGTAAGGTACCTAGGAATTGTATAAAGGCAAAGGGGACAAAAGAGAGTGTAAAAACTATAGGGGTACCTAGGGATTAGCAGAGAGCATGCATAATTCCTTTGTATGAAGGCAAAGGGGACAAAAGAGAGTGTAAAAATTATAGGGGAATACGTCTGTTGAGTATACCTGGTAAAGTGTATGGTAGAGTTATTATTGAAAGAATTAGGAGTAAGACGGAGAGCATGATAGCGGATGAACAAGGAGGCTTTAGGAAGGGTAGGGGGTATGTAGACCAAGTGTTTGCAGTGAAACATATAGGTGAACAATATTTAGATAAGGGTAAAGAGGTGTTTGTGGCATTTATGGATTTGGAAAAGGCATATGATAGGGTGGATAGAGGGGCAATGTGGCAGATGTTGCAAATGTATGGAATAGGAGGTAGGTTATTGAAAGCGGTGAAAAGTTTTTACAAGGATAGTGAGGCTCAGGTAAGAGTATGTAGGCGAGAGGGAGATTATTTCCCAGTAAAAGTAGGCCTTAGACAGGGATGTGTGATGTCATAGTGGTTGTTCAATGTTCGGGTGCTGGCAAGAGGATTGGGGTTAAAAGATAAAGAATCTAACGCAAAGTGGGAGATGTCACAGTTGCTCTTTGCTGATGACACTGTGATTTTGGGGGATTCTGAAGAGAAGTTGCAGAGGTTGGTGGATGAGTTTGGTAGGGTATGTAAAAGAAGGAAATTAAAAGTGAATATAGGAAAGAGTAAGGTGATGAGGATAACAAAAAATTAGACAAAAGATTGGATATCAGATTGGAGGGAAAGAGTATGGAGGAGGTGAATGTGTTCAGATATTTGGGAGTGGATGTGTCAGCAGATGGGTCTATGAAGGATGAGGTGAATCATAGAATTAACGAGGGGAAAAAGGTGAGTGGTGCACTGAGGAGCTTGTGGAGACAGAGAACTTTATCCATGAAAGCAAAGAGGGGAATGTATGAGAGTATAGTTATACCAACACTCTTGTATGGGTGTGAGATATGGGTTGTGAATGTTGCAACAAGGAGAAGGTTGAGGAGGGGTTATTGAGATTGTTTGGACATGTAGAGAGGCTGGAACAAAATAGAGTGACTTCGAGAGTGTATAAATCTGTAGTGGAGGGAAGGCGGGAGAGGAGTCGGCCTAGAAAAGGTTGGAGGGAGGGGGTAAAGGATGTTTTGTGTGCGAGGGGCTTGGACTTCCAGCACGCGTGCGTGAGCGTGTTAGATAGGAGCGTGTTAGATAGGACTTGACATGCTGTTGGAGTGTAGGCAAGGTAACATTTATGAAGTGTTTCAGTGAAACCGGCAGGCCTGACTTGATTCCTGGAGATGGGAAGTACAGTGGCGGCACTCTGAAGGAGGGGTGTTAATGTTGCAGTTTTGTAGCTGTAGTGTAAGCACGCCTCTAGCAAGACAGTGATGGAGTGAATGATGATGACAATTTTTCTTTGTCAGGCCACCCTGCCTTCGTTGGAAACGGCCTATGTGTTAATAAAAAAATTAAAATAATTAAGAGAGAAGTATATAATGAAAATTAATATTTTAGGAAGACAGAAGCCTTAGTAGATTTATCATTCACTATGATAACATGAACGTAGATAAGAACGTTTATGGAGCAGCTTGCAATGTGAACAGACTGACTGATGTTGAAGCAGCCAGGTTTAGGCTTGGCTACAAATACTTCTGGCAGTTTGGTAGACACACAGATGATCAAGCCAAAGGTAAAATATATGGTCAGCTCTATCTTGAACTCTATCTACTTTATTGTCCACTTATTGAGAAATATTGAGATGGACAGTATAATAACCTATGTGATATATCAAGAAACTTTATTAAAGAAATTAGATTCCAGACATATTAAGCAAATTTCCTGAATTTGCTTAACAAACGATAAGTCAACAGTACATATAAATCCAGATATACTCCACTTAACCCTTTTGAGGCCTATTTCTAGGCCTTTGAATATCCATATGCTCTTGCTCTGCCCTCAACAGAATAGACATGGGGTATTCTTGTATACACGGAGGGTGTTCGGGGTCAACGCCCCCGTGGTCTGGTCCATGACCAGGCCGCGGGTGGATCAAGGCTTGATCAACCAGGTCCGCTTCGGCTGCAAAATCTAATCTCAAGACTATGAATCTATGAATATAGTTTACAAGCAAACAGTTGTCCCGTCAGTCAACAAGCTAACACCTGTTACTCTTCTTTAGTAAACAAGCTAACAACTGTTAATCTTCAGTCAACAAATTAAACACTGTTATCCTCTTACTAAACACTATAACACTGTTATCTTTTCTAGCCAACAATCTGATAGTTATCCTCCTTAATTCAACGAGCAAACAGTGAACGAGCTAACAGCTGTTATCTTCCCTCAATTACGAAGCTAACAACTGTTAATCCCTCACTTAGCCAGCTAAAAGCTGCTATCCATCCTTAGTAAGCTGAGAGCTATTTTTTCTCTCCAAATAAAAAGATAAGAGTTATCTTCAGTTAACAAGCTAAGAACTTGATAACTTTGATAACTTGATAATTTGATAACTTTTCCACAGTACTTTATTGGGGTCGTTTAGAGGAGGTATCTTTAATGATCAGGAGACACTGAACAGGGGACGAGGGTGACGTGTGCGAGCCAGAGCCTTCGGTATAGTACTGAACAAAACAAGCTTTTATTGGAGAAGAGGGAATATAAATGTGTAAATTCAAGGATTATATGGATTAAAATAAGGGTCGGATGCGAAAAGTGGGTTATAATAAGCGTGTATGCACCTGGAAAAGAGAGAAGTGTAGAGGAGAGATTTTGGGAGATGTTAAGCGAATGTATAGGAACTTTTGAACCAAGTGAGAGGGTAATTGTGGTAGGGGACCTAAATGTTAAAGTAGGAGAAACATGTAGAGAGGGAGTGGAAGGTAAGTTTAGGGTGCCAGGAGTAAATGATAATGGGAGCCCTTTAATTGAACTATGTATAGAAACGGGTTTAGTTATAGGCAATACATATTTTAAGAAAAGAAGATAAATAAGTATACAAGATATGATGTAGGGCGTAATGACAGTAGTTTGTTGGACTATGTATTGATAGATAAAGACTGTTGAGTAGACTTCAGGATGTACATGTTCATAGAGGGGGCCCCAGATATATCAGATCACTTTTTAGTTGTAGCTAAAGTGGGAGGAAAAGGTAGATGGGATACAAGGAAAATAGAAGCAGTAAGTAAGAGAAGTGAAGGTTTATAAAATAAAAGAGAGCAGTTAGGGAAGATATAAACAACATTGGAGGATAGATGGGCTAGTGAGTATAGGCATTGGGTAGAAGAGGTATGGGGTAAGTTTAAGAATATAGTGTTAGAGTGTTCGCAGAAGTTTGTGGTTAAGAAAGTGGGTGGAATAGAAGAAAGAGCGATTGGTGGAATGAGAGGTTTTTACAAAGTAGAAGATGCAAGGAGGAAGAGTATATGGAGAGAAAAAAGAGAGTTAAGAGAGTGGTGAAACAATGTAAAAAGAGAGCAAATGAGAGAGTGGGTGAGATGTTATCAACGAATTTTGTTGAAAATAAGAGTGAGATAAGTTGAAGAAGCCTAAGGAACGAATGGATTTGACAGCTGAAAAAGGAGAGGAGAGTTATTAAATGGAGAGTTAGAGGTATCGGAAGAATGGAGGGAATATTTTTAGGAATGTTAAATGTTGATGAAGACAGGGAAGCGTGATTTTGTGTATAGGGCAAAGAGGAATAACATCTTATAAGAGTAGGAAACCATTGTGAGTGTGGTGGAAGTTCAAGAAGGTGGGTAGAATGAAATGAGGTAAGGCAGCTGGGATTGATGGATAAAGATAGAAATGTTAAAACAGGTGGAGAAATAGTTTTGGGGTGGTTAATACTATTATTTAATAAATGTATGGAAGAGGGTAAGGTACCTAGGGATTGGCAGGAGGTGCATAGTTCCTTTGTATAAAAAGGGAAAGGGGACAAAGGAAGTCAAAAACTATAGGGAAATAAGTCTGTTGAGTATACCTGGAAAAATATATGGAATTTTTAAAAATTAAGAGCAAGACGGAGAGCAGGTAAAATGAACAAGGAGGCTTTAAAAGGTAAGGGGTGTTAGACCAAGTACAGGAAACATAAAATGAACAAATTTTGATGGGTTAAAGAGGTTTTGTATTTTTGGAATTGGGAAAAGGGTATGACGGGTTATGGGGAATGTGGCAGATGTAGATTATGGAATAGGGGGAAGGTTACTGAAAGAGTCAGAGTTTTCAGGATAGGGGTCAGGTTAGAGTGTGGTAGGAAATTTTTTCCCAGTAAAGTGGGGTTAAACAAGGATGTGTGATGTCACCTGGTTTTCAAATATTTATAGATTTGGTTTTGAGAAGTGAATGGCGGGGCTTGTCAAGATGTGGTTAAAAAATGAAGAATCAACACAAAGTGGGTGTCACAGCTGCTTTTGCTGATGACACTTTCTTTTGGGAGATTCTGAAGAGAAGTTGGGGTTTGGGATGATTTTTGGTGGGAAAAAGAAGGAAATTAAAAAGAAAATATAAGAAAAGTGGTGTAGGATAAAAAAAAGATTGGTGAAAAAAAGGGGGGTTATCAGTTTGGGAGGGAGAGAGTATGGGGGGGTGAAGTATTCAGATATTTGGGGGTGAACTTTCAGCAGATGGGTCTTTAAGGAGATAATCATAAAATTTGAGAGGGTAAAAGGGTTAGTGGTGCACTAAATCTGTGGAGCCCCAAAAAACTTTGTTCGTGGAAAAAAGGGGGAATTTTGGGGTATGTTTCCCAACTTTTATGGGGGGAAGCTGGGTGTTGAATTTTTTAACAACGAAAAGGGGGAGGCAGGGGAAAAGTCATGTCTTGATCAAGGGTGGTGTGAATATAATGCAAGAATTGTAGTGTGGGAAATTGGAGGAGGTAAAGGGGTTACCGGTTTTGTCCATGGGCTGAGGGGGGTTGTTGGGGGTGGCCCAGACATGTGGAGAGGATGGAACAAAGTAAATGACTTGAGAGTGAGTGTATAAATCTGTAGTGGGGGGAAGGCGGGGTGGGGGTGGGCCTGGGAAAAAGGTTGGGGGAGGGGGAAAAAGGGGGTTTTTGTGTGCGGGGGCTTGGATTTCCCAGCAAGCATGCGTGAGCGTATTTGATAGGAGTGAATGGAGAAAAATTGTTTTAATACTTGAGCGGGGAGGTAGGCAAGGTAACATTTATAAGGGATTCAGGAAACCGGGGGCGGACTTGATTCCTGGAGGGGGGGAAGTTCGGGGCTGACACCTGAAGGGGGGGGTTTTAATGTAAAAAATGGTTAGAAAACCCGAAGTTGAATTTAGAACTTGAAAATTTGGGGATTTTATTAAAAAGTTTTTTGGGTTCATCAGTCCATTGTTTTGGACTGATGAACCATTTTACAACTTTTTCAAAAACCTTTTCAGGAAAAGTTTTGGTTTATTTTTTGGGGAAGCACGCCTCTGGCAAGAATGATGGGTGAATGAGGAAAGTTTTTTTGTCAGGCCACCCTGCCTTGGTGGGAATGGGGATTTTAATAAAAAAAATAGTTAAATCCTTGGGGCTTCTATTATTTATACTTCATGATAGGGGAAAAAATTTTTAAACCCCTTTTGAACACTTATACCTTTTTGTTGTTTTAAATTAAAAAACTGTTTACCAGAACCCAGATCTTTATATTTTTACGACTAAAATTTACATTGTTTAGCTAATAATGCCATAGTATTTTATTTTCCTATGGTTGACCCATCTTTCTGCATTGAACTGCATCTGTCACTTGACCACATTTCTTTCCAGGTCATCTTTTGGCGCATTCACGTGAATTAGACCTTTTTTTCATCCAAATTTTCTAATGCCCTATTTATTTCATCATCAATGTTTTAAAGGATTGTGAACAACAAGGGCCCCAAATGACCTCTGGGCCGCCACCATCAAAACTTTTTCCCCATTTCTCTAAAAATCCCGCTCCTAGGTCCGTTGCTTCGACCCCGGAGGTTTTCTCCTTTACATTTCGCTATTTCAATCGTTTCCTGGGAAACTGAAAAGGCCCTTTTAAAACCCCCACACCCCTATCGGATTTTTATCTTGACATCTCGAATACCTTAGTGAAAAGATTAGTAAATTTAAAAGGGAACCCCCTTTTTAAAAACCGTTAAAATTTGTTGATCGAATTTTTTTTCAAGATGGCATGTAGAAATTGATTCCATCAATTTCCCCCAAATGAGGCAGGTGATTGGATTATAATTTAAGGTTTTTGTAATAAGTATCACAATTACTTTCCACTTATCAGTATAATGCCTGTTTATAGTGATATGTTGAAGACACTAGCTAAAAATTTTTAATTCCTCCCCCCATTCCTTCAAAACCCTTAAAAAGCTTTGGTTCCGGTGGTTTTATAAATACTGATTTGGCTAAGCTGCGCCGGATGGAACCTTCAAAGCTCCTTTTTTAGACATAAATATTGTATTTATTTTTAAATTTTTTTATATTTAAGATCATAAAAAATTTTTTGACGTTTCATGGTTATGTTCTAAAAAAAACCTTTTTTCCCCCTTAACAATATGTTCAGAAAAAAAAGGTGTGGGGGTGCATATGAAGATAAACGATTAAAAAAAATTAAAATTTGTATGCGAAAAATAATGTCTCATCAATATTTAAAAAAAAAGTTTTTTTAAATTTGTAATTTTTTAAAAAAAAAAAATGAAAAAAAAAGATGATTTTATGAAAATTGATTAATTGAAGAAGAATGTCATTCTGTCAATATAAAAAATTTTTTCGATTATTCAAAAATAAAAAGTTAAAAAATATAAATCCCTTAGATTTTTATGATAATGAAATACCTTATTCTCAATTTCAACAAAAAAAAATTCACTTCCCCCATTATCTACAAAAAAAATACCCCCTTTTTTGGGTTATCATACATAAATAAATAACACTCCCCCATAATCGTAGAAAAACAATTTTTTTGTCTTTAATATAGCTAAAAATTTCTAATCAGCCATTTTTTTGAAACAATTAATAATAATCATTTCTATTTAAAAAACCCCAACGGAGGACTGCCTACACATTATCATATTCTATGTGGGTTTTTGTTATTAAAATAAAATTTTCTGCCTTTTTTTTTTTCGTTTTATACGAAAAAAAAAGAAATGGGGAACCAAAAAAAAAAACAATGTAAAATAAAAAATTTTTGGGCAAATTTATTCCTCAAATTTTTAAATTCTGATAAATGGGGTTAGAAAAATCTAAAACAAAATTTAAACATAAAAATTTCTTGAATTCTCTATATTTTAAAAAAATAAAAAAATTTTTCAATTTTTTTGTATTTCTTCCACGAAGAGACCTCCCCCTCCCCCCCTTAAAACTCAAAAATTGTTTAAAGCAGGCCGGTGTAGTGAGGGGTTTTAGTGTGGGGCAGGGTTAGGAGGCATGGTGTAAGGGGGTGTGGCATGAGGGGTGTGGCGGAGGAGTGTGTGTGGCGTGAGGAGTGTGTGTGGCGGGGGGGCAGTGTGTGGCTGAGAAAGGTTTTTGGCGGTGGTGGAGTAGTAGTGGAGTTGGGAGGGGAGATGAGGTAGGGTGGTGGGGGCATGGTGTAGTGTGAAGAGGGTGTATAGTGTGAGTGGGTGTAGGTGAAGCAGGGTGTGGTGAAGCAGGGTGTAGTGTGAAGCAGGGGTATGTGAAGCAGGGGTGATGAGGCAGGGTGTAGTGTGAGGGGGGGTATAGTTACAGGGTGTAGTTGGGGGGGGGTGTAGTGGGGGCAGAGGTGTGTGAGGCAAGGTATGCGGGGTGGGGTTGGGGAGGGGGTGTGGGGGGGCGGGTGTAGTGGGGGCGGTTGGGTGTGAGGCAGGGTATAGTGTGGGGCAGGGTATAGTGTGAGGCAGGGTATAGTGTGGGGGCAGGGTGGGTTTAAAGGGGGGTGGGGAGGCAGAGTGTGGTGAGGCAAGGTATGGGGGAGGCTGGGGTGTATGTGAGGCAGGGGTGGGGGCAGGGGGATGGAGGCAAGGTGTATTGAGGCGGGGAGGTGTGGGGCAGGGTATTTAGGCGGGAAGTGTGAGGCAGGGTGTAGTGTGGGGGGGGTGTAGTGTGAGGCGGGTTTTGGGAGGCAGGGTTAGTGTGGGCAGGGTAGTGTGGGCAGGGTATGGTGGGGGGGGGGTTCAATCGTTCCCCAGAACCCAAAAATTCCACCTGACGAAGACAAAACACTAAAAATATCTCATGAACCCGGGGGGTATTGAAAAAAATTTTTTTTGGGGAAGACAGTACCACCAAAGAAAAAAAAAAAGAACTACCAGCAAAAAAGGGGAAACATAAACACAGGGGAAAACCCTTTAAAACCCAAATTTACACCCCGGGGGGAAAAAAAAAAAATTAGAGGCAGAATTTGGGGAAATCGAATATACACTCCGAGAACCTGTAATATTAATTAGTAATTTTAAAATTTTAACCTTAAATTTTAAAGGGTGGGGGCCAGTGGTCCATCGGTCAGATGCCTCTAGTTAGTTGTTGGTTTTGTTGTACCCCAGGTATAACAAAAAACCCCAATATTAAAAAAACTCTTCACATAAATCAATGCTGGTTTAAATTACAAAACATATGGGGTTTGCCAAAATTTAAAAAAAATTCAATGTTTATAAAAAAGGGTATTAAAAAAGTAGGACTTCATGTATGATATTTTCGGGGGGGGGTCAGGGTTTTGGGGTTCTGGGTTGGGGCTGGTCCACCGGTACTGTTTAAAATTATCAAACGAAAAATGAAGTACTATTCAAAATTGGAGAAGGATCTGACCAAGGGGGTTTATCCCCACCAGTGGTATGGGTTTTCTAGATTTATCCCCTTAAAAAACCACCATCAGCCCGAGGAATTCAAAAGCTTATGGAAGATGGATAACCGCCTCAAGACCCCCTTAAAATTTTCCCAAATGTTTCAATTCTTAGAGTTTTTCCAAAAAGGGAAAAGAAAAATTTCCATTCAGATACCGGAAGCTGGGGCCCTTTTAACAGATACCGGGGAATGGTCCAATATGTCTCAGATACCTGGAAGTGGGGAAAAAACAATATTATTGTGTACCTGGAAGTGGGGAAAAAAGCATTTTACTGTAGATACCTGGAAGCTGGTAAACAACAATATCATACTGCAGATACCTGGAAGTTGGTAAAAAAAAATATCGTACTACGCAGATACCTGGAAGTTTAAAAACAATATCGTACTACCAGAATGGGAAATTGGTAAAAAAAATATCGTCTCTGCAATCCAAAAACTGGTAAAAAACAATATCACTACTGCAGATACCCAAGTGGGAAACAACAAAACTACTATCGATACCTGGAAATTGGTAAACAACAAAACGTACTACTGCAGATACCTGGAAGCTGGTAAAAACAATATCTACTACTGCAGATACCTGGGAAACGGTAAACAACAATATTACTATAGATACCCAAACTGGGAAAACAATATCTTACTGCAGATACCGGAAACTGGGAAAAACAGCATCCTTATAGATACCTGGAAGCTGGTAAAAAATCCCCACTACTGCAGATACCCGAAGCTGGTAAACAACAAAACGCATTTCTTTAACCGAAAGCTGGTAAACTACAGCATCCCCCACTTAATATGGGAAACTGGTAAACAACCCGTAACTTACTACTGAATAACTGGAAGCTGGTAAACAAGAGAAACCCCACCACAAACGGATACCTGGAAGCTTTTTGGAAAAAAGAGCAACTACCACACGGATACCTGGAAGCTGGTAAACAAGAGAATCCAACGGATACAAAAAGGGTGGTCAAAAAATCCCCCAGCGGATACCTGGAAACTGGTAAAAGACAATCACCACAGCGGATACCGGGGGCTGGAAAAAAAGAGCAACTCCCCGCGGATTTCTGGAAGCTGGTAAAAAAAAAGCAACCTACCACCCGCAATCCCCCGGAAGCTGGTAAACAACACTATCGTACTACCAAAATACCTGGAGTGGGAAGCACCCCTACTCGAAAATCTGGAAAAATCTCGTTAACCCGACAGGCAAAGAATCAAAAAGAAAAAATTTTACCAAAATCTGTCTTCCGAACAATGAGGGAAAAAATAAAAGACACAAAAAAATTTCCCCAAGTTTATTCTCAGATCACAACCTCCTTTGAATTAAAAAAATGTATAAATTCATGCATAAAAGGGCTCTAAAAATACTCAACGAATGGGATATTCAATACATTTTAAACCCCAACAATGAGAGAATTTAAAATGGGGAAAAAAAAACACAGAAAAGAAAAAAATTACCTGGGAACCAGTGATTGTTTGGTAAAAGGGTAGGGGTTTTGAGGAGTGTGGGGGGGGCAGTGTGGGTGTGGGCAGTGGGGGATGGGGGCAGTGTGTGGGTGGGGCAGTGTTTTTTTCAGCAGTGGGGGGGGGGAATTTTTGGGTTTGGGGCCGTTTTGGTAGGCAGTGTGGGGGGGCAGTGTGGTTTTGAGGGAGTGTGGGGGGGGGCATGTGTGGGGTGGGGGAATTTTGGGTGGGGGTGTGGTGGGGGCAGTGTTGGGGGTGGGCAGTGTGTAGTGAGTGGGGAGATGGTGTGGAAAGGGAATGTGGGTGTGGGGCAGTGGTGGTGGGGAGGCAGTAGGGGGGTGTGAGGCAGTGTTTGTGGGGGCGTGGGTGGGGGGCAGTGTGGCATAGGGGGGTGTGTGGTGTGAGGCGTGGGGTGTGGGGGAGTAGGGGGTGAAAGGAAAAAGTGGGGGGGGCGTGTGTGGGGGTGGGGCTTTTTGGGGGTGGTGGGCGGTGTGTAGTCCCGCTAAAAAACACCACCACGAAAATACCTAAAAACCACCCGACTCCTTGGGAAACCCCACGAAATACACGTTAGAAGACACCCCCCACGGGACACTTTTAAAACACCCCACACAGTACCCCCAAAGACACCACCACGACTACACGCAAAAAACCCCCCAATTCCCGTTAAAAAAAACCCCGACAGAAAATTGGGGAAAACCCCCCGGGGAATTAAAGTTAGAAGACACCCCCCCACATTTCCTAAAAAAACCCCCCGACGTCCCTGAAGACACCCCCCCACAGTACCCCTGAAGCACCACCCGGGTACACGTTAAAACCCCCGGTTTCACGTTAGAAGCCCCACCACGACGTACTTTAAAAAAAACACCCCACGACGGGCCCCCAAGACACCACCACGACAAAAAACACCTTAAAAACCCCCCCCCGAAGTACACGCTGAAAAACCACCACGACAAACCCCTAAAAAAACCCCCACAAAATACCCCCGAAAACCACCCCCGACGTACGCTAAAAACACTCCCCCACAGTACGTTAGAAGCACCACCACGACATCCCCTGAAGACACCACCACGGAACCCGGAAAAAAGACCCCCTCCCTCCCCCCAATCCCCAAAAATTTTCTTTCTTTTTTTATGTCAAAGCCAGCAACAAACAACAAAAAACCTTACATCCCCGGATCTTTGAGTCAAAAACTTTTTAGTGTGGTGGGAGGATTAGTGTTTTAGGCAGTGTGGGGTGTACATGTGTGGGGGTTGGGGCAGTTTAGGGGTGTTTTAGGCATATTGGGAGGGAGTGTGTTGAAAAGGGGGGGGGTTTAGTGTGTAAACATTTTTGTGTGGAGGGATTTTGTGGTGAGGGAGTGTTGGGGGAATTTTTGGGGTGAGGCAGTGGTGGGGAAACAGTAAATTTTGGGGGCGTGTGTGGGGGAGGTGTAGTGTGAGGCAGTATGTGGGGGGGAAATGTGTGGGGTGAGGCAGGGGGTGGGGGGGCAGTGGGGGGGGAGGCAGGGGGGGTATGAGGCCCGTGGTGTGGTGGGGTCAAGGGGGGGTATGACGCCCGGGGGGTGTGGCAGTGGTGGGGGGGGGATTTGGGGGAGGCATTTTGTCTGTGAGGCAGTATTTTTTTGAGGCAGTGTGGGGGGTTTTGGGGGGTGGTGGGCAGGGGTGGTGTGAGGAATGTGGGTGAGGCAGTGTGTGGGGGAGGCATTGTGGGGAGGGAGGGGTGGTAATAGGCGGTGTGTGTGTGGGGCGGGGGGTTTGGTGTGTGAGGGGGAGGGGGGGTGTGGAGGCAGTGTGGGGGTGAGGCGGGGTGTGGGTGTGAGACAGTGTGGTGGGGGCATTTTTGTGGTGTAAAAGGGGGGGGTGTAGTGGAGGGAGAATTGGTGTGAGCCAGTATGTGGTGGAGGCGGTGTAGTGTGGGGGGCAGTGGTGGGGTGTGGGCTTTGGTGGGTTTACAGGGGTGTAGTTTTGAGGCAGGGGTGTGGGTGGGCAGTGTGTTTGGGGGGGGATTTTGGGCAGTTGGAAATGAAGCAGGGAAATTTGGGGTTTGGGAATTTGTGGGGGGTTTTGGGGAGGGGGGTGAGGGAGTGTGGTGTGTGACAGTGTGGTGTGGGCAGTTGGTAGGCAGTATGCGGGGTGAAGGGGGGGTGATGTGAGGCATTTTGGTGTGGCTTTTGTGGGGGAGGAGTGTGTGGGGTGTGAGGCGTGTGAGGGGGGTTTGGGGTTTTGGGAAATGTGGTTTTGTGACAGTTTTGGTGTGAGGCAGGGGTGGTGTGAACAATTTTGGTGTGAGGGGGGGGGTGGTGTGAGGGAGTGTGTGGTGTGAGGCAGTGTGTGGTGTTTAGGCAGTGTGTGGTGTGGAGGGAGTTGTGGTGGGGAGGGCAGTGTGGGGGTTTTTGGGCAGTGTTTGGGTTTGTGTGGGGGTTTAGTGTGGTGGGGGAAAGTGTTTGGTGTGAAGGGGGGTGTGGGCAGGGTGTGGTGTGAGGCAGTGTGGGTGAGTCAGTGTGTGATGGGGAGACTGTGTGTGTTGTGAGGCAATGTTCGTGGGTTTAATGGTGCGGGGGGGGGTGTGGGGGCAGGGGTGGTGTGGGGGAGTGTGGAATGAGGCAATATATGGTGTAAAAGGCTGTGGGGGTGAGGGGGGTTTGGGTGGGGGAGTGGGGGGGTGTAAATTTAAAGGTGTGGGGTTTAGGTAGTGTGGGGGTAGGGGTTAGGGCAGTAAAAGGGGGTTTACAGTTGTGGTGTGAGGCGGTTTTGGTGTGGGGGAGTGTGGGGGGGCAGTGTGGTGTGGGTTTTATAAGGTGTGGGGGAGTGTGTGGTGAGGGGGTGTGGTGGGGGGAGGTGTGGTTGGGGAAGGGGGTTGTTGGGGAAAGGGATAGTGGGGGGAGGATGGGGGGGGGTAAGGAAGGGGAAAATTGAGGGGATGCAAAAAAAAGGAAGAGGCAGTGTGAAGAGGGTGGAGGAGCAACTTGAGGAGGCAGTGTAAAAGGGAGTGGGGGGTGTGGTATAACCCCGGGGCCCCGTGCCAGACACTGGTGTTTGTTTAAAATTTCCCCGATTTGGGTTTGCCAAGAGGGTGGGGGGATGGTTTTTAGTGGTGAGGGTTTTGTGGTGGTGATGGTGGGGGTTTGGTGTGATGGTGGTGGGGTGATGATTGTTGGGGGTGGTAATGGGGGGTGGTGATTTGGGGTGATGTTGGTGATCGGGAAATGTGGGGGATGGTGATCGTGGATATTGGGGGAGGGTGGGGGGGGTGACCCGGTGATTTGGGGGTATCGTTTTTGGTGGTGGTGATCTTGGTGGTTGTGGTTTTGGTGATCTGAGGGTTGGGGGGGGTGTTGGTGATCGTGTGGTGGGGGTTTGGGGGGTGGGGGGTTGGTGGCGTGATGGGGAGGGGGATGGTTGTGATGGTCCTAATGGTGATGATGGTGGCGCTAATCGTGGTGAAAATGGTGGCGCTAATGGTGGTGGTGGTGAGGGATGGTGGTGATGGGGGTTTGGGGGATGTTGATTTTGATGTTGGAGTTTTTTAAGTTGATTGCAAAAAGGGGTTTGGAAGTGTAATCAGGGAAGGGTTCTTCTGATTTTTAAATGATTTTAATTGTGGTGACAATGAAAAGATTTTTTACGATAAGATCATGGTAGTGGTTGTTTATGGAATCATTTTTTGGGGTTTTTTGGTGTGGTTCTGATCCGGGGGGGGGTTTTTATGGGGATCATGGTGGTGGTTCATGATGATCACGGAAGTGGTTTTTAAATTTATCCAAAGTGGTTGTTCATGTGATCCGGATTTCATTGATCCCCTGTAGTGGGGTTTTTCCAAAGAAGGGCATGGGAGTGGGGTTTTCATGTGATCCTTGGTGGTTTTTTATGGGGATCATGGGAGTGATTGTTCATGGGGACAGGGAGTATTTTTATAGGTATCGTAGTGGTTGTTCAGTGATCCCTATGTTTTTCATTTGATCATGGGGTGGGATCATGGTTTGTGATCATGGTAGTGGGAGTTCATTTTATCATGGTAGTGGTTCATGGTGATCATGATGTTGTTCATGGTAGTGATCTTGGGGGTTTGGGTTTTTCTGGTGGTGATCATGGTATTGGGGTTTTTTATGGGGATCATGAATTGTTCCCCTTGTAGTATCATGGGATGTTTTCATGGTGGGATATGGGAGTGGGGTTTTTTATGGGGATCATGATATTGTTCATGATGATCATGGGAGTGGTTGTTCCTTTGGGGGTTCCTGGTTTTTTCATTAAAAATCATTGTAGTGGGGTTTTTTTTAAAAAATATGGTAGTGGGGTTTTTTTTGGTGTCTGGGAGTATTTGTTCCCTGGTAGTGATCT
>WNWK01017849.1:0-5000 GCA_009830355.1 Cherax destructor
TCCTTTCTCCTCATTCCCTTTGATGTGCCTGGTGCACAAGCCCCAAGCGTTGTTTCCTGCCAGGTACTGTTGTCTCTATTCTGTGTCAGTCCCTGCAGCTTCTCTTCTAGGGTCTGGATCCTGGCTTCCGCTTTTTTGGCTTGCATTACCCATTTTCTACTCTCCTCAGCTATCCTCTTCTCCATTCCCTCGCTGATCACCAATAGCGAGGTGTGTGTAGGTCAGTGTGTGTGTAGGTCAGTGTGTGTGTAGGTCAGCGTGTGTGTAGGTCAGTGTGTTTGTAGGTCAGTGTGTGTGTAGGTCAGTGTGTGTGTAGGTCAGTGTGTGTGTGTAGGACAGTGTGTGTGTATAGGTCAGTGTGTGTAGGTCAATGTGTGTGTAGGTCAGTGTGTGTAGGTTAGTGTGTGTGTGTAGGTCAGTGTGTGTGTAGGTCAGTGTGTGTGTAGGTCAGTGTGTGTGTGTGTGTGTAAGGTCAGTGTGCGTGTGTAGGTCAGTGTGTGTGTAGGTCAGTGTGTGTGTAGGTCAGTGTGTGTGTAGGTCAGTGTGTATGTGTGTAGGTCAGTGTGTGTGTGTAGGCCAGTGTGTGTGTGTAGGTCAGTGTGTGTGTAAGTTAGTGTTTGTGTAGGTCAGTGTGTGTGTAGGTCAGTGTGTGTGTGAGGTCAGTGTGTGTGTAGGGTCAGTGTGTGTGTAGGTCAGTGTGTGTGTAGGTCAGTGTGTGTGTGTGTGTAGGTCAGTGTGTGTAGGTCAGTGTGTGTAGGTCAGTGTGTGTGTGTAGGTCAGTGTGTGTAGGTCAGTGTGTGTGTGAGGCCAGTGTGTGTGTAGGTCAATGTGTGTTTAGGTCAGTGTGTGTGTGTGTAGCTCAGTGTGTGTGTGAGGTCAGTGTGTGTGTGTAGGTCAGTGTGTGTAGGTCAGTGTGTGTGTAGGTTAGTGTGTGTGTAGGTCAGTGTGTGTGTGTAGGTCAGTGTGTGTGTAGGTCAGTGTGTGTGTAGGTCAGTGTGTGTAGGTCAGTGTGTGTGTAGGTCAGTGTGTGTGTAGGTCAGTGTGTGTGTAGGTCAGTGTGTGTAGGTCAATGTGTGTGTAGGTCAGTGTGTGTAGTCAGGTCAGTGTGTGTAGGTCAGTGTGTGTGTGTAGGTCAGTGTGTGTGTCAGGTGTGTGTAGGTCAGTGTGTGTGTAGGTCAGTGTGTGTGTAGGTCAGTATGTATATCAGCGTGTGTGTTGGTCAGTGTGGTTTGTAGGTCAGTGTGTGTGTAGGTCAGTGTGTGTGTAGGTCAGTGTGTGTGTGTAGGACAGTGTGTGTGTGTAGGTCAGTGTGTGTAGGTCAGTGTGTTTGTAGGTCAGTGTGTGTAGGTCAGTGTGTGTGTAGGTCAGTGTGTGTGTAGGTCAGTGTGTGTGTGTGTGTAAGGTCAGTGTGCGTGTGTAGGTCAGTGTGTGTGTAGGTCAGTGTGTGTGTAGGTCAGTGTGTGTGTGTGTAGGTCAGTGTGTGTGTGTAGGTCAGTGTGTGTGTGTAGGTCAGTGTGTGTGTAAGTTAGTGTTTGTGTAGGTCAATGTGTGTGTAGGTCAGTGTGTGTGTGTGTAGGTCAGTGTGTGTGTAGGTCAGTGTGTGTGTAGGTCAGTGTGTGTGTGTGTAGGTCATTGTGTGTGTACGTCAGTGCTTGTGTACGTCAGTGCTTGTGTACGTCAGTGCTTGTGTACGTCAGTGCTTGTGTACGTCAGTGCTTGTGTACGTCAGTGCTTGTGTACGTCAGTGCTTGTGTACGTCAGTGCTTATGTACGTCAGTGCTTGTGTACGTCAGTGCTTGTGTACGTCAGTGCTTGTGTACGTCAGTGCTTGTGTACGTCAGTGCTTATGTACGTCAGTGCTTGTGTACACAGACGGAGTTTACAATCAGTGCATGTATACACTGGATGGTGTACTTACCTGCTGTGTTGGCTGTCTTGTGTACATAAGGCTCTGTGTACGTACACTGCATGTACATGCTCCCCTGTGTGCATCAGCACTGTGCTCACTAAAATATTCTTGTTTTATCTTCAAACTAAAAAAAATCAAGATTTTTTTTACTTAAGAAGCGTATCAAGAATTGTTTTGTCTGTTGAAGGATTTGTTCTTTCTTGTTTTAAGGCCTTGTCCTCTTTATCTTTTCTTGTCCCTCTTCTCTCCTCTTCCTACCTTCTGTTTTCTCCTCTTCCTGCCTCCTACTCTCGCCTCTTCCTGCCTCGTCTTCACCAGAAGAACGTGGAAAATATACTAGAACGTAGGAAGCATGAGAGAACGTAATAATGCATTGGAGAACGTGGAAAAGCGCAGGAGAAAGTAAGAAAGTATTGAAGAGCTGGGGAAAGCAGGAGAGTGTAATATAGTGTTGGCGAGTCACTAAACTGCAAAAATCTTCTGACAGACCCTGTAAAATTTATTTTATTTGAGTTTTACAAAGGTGCCATTCAGTTACCTCCCGCACATCACCTTTGTACCTCAAATATATCTCAGTTGGAGTTTCACTTTGTTCGTCAATACCATGAAAGTTTGTATTCGATGTAGAAGTGGACGAGAACACTCTCAGGGGGAACCAAGTTTTCATCTTTGAGTCTTCATGTTTTCTCTTCTGTATTTTGGGGTTTAAAGTCATTGGTATTCCCAGTATTGGGTGTATTATATAGTTATTCCTTAGGGCTTGGTATCCCCTCCCTGCCAGGGTTACTGATTGATATATAACATATTCCTCTAGACAGCTGGTATCCCTCGCTTGCTGTTAGAGAATATGATTCAGAATTGGACATATTGAAGTCCAAATCAGGGAACGGTGGCCCATGCTAACCTCCCTATAATGTACAAAAATATACCTAGTTGTGTGAATCTTATTAGAGCCAGCTGGCTCAGTTTAACGCACTTACCTGTGAGTTTTAGGATTTACTTGCCGCGGGTTTGAATCCCACCCGTTCCCTGATTTTTTTACAGTCGCGTTTTAACTATTTCATGATTCATATTGAGGTCCCTGAGGGTTAGACAGTTGGTATTCCCTCGCTCCCACGTTATCCTGAATGACGTATTCTAACTCTCCCCCAATTTGCCCATGAAGAACAGCGAACAAATCACTGCAGGTTCTCAAAAGAACTGTTCATCCGGTGTTAGAGACCACTTCGTGGAAACCAACTGAACACAGAGCTGAGTTATCTTTGAGCGCCTCGAGATGTGAACTTAATTCTGAGAGTAATGTTCATGCTGTGTGTGTTGATAACGCTCACAGCATGCTGTGTGTGTTGATAACGCTCACAGCATGCTGTGTGTGTTGATAACGCTCACAGCATGCTGTGTGTGTGTTAATAACACTCACAGCATGCTGTGTGTGTAATAACCTCACAGCATGCTGTGTGTGTTGATAACGCTCACAGCATGTGTGTGTGTTAATAACCTCACAGCATGCTGTGTGTGTTTAATAACACTCACAGCATGCTGTGTGTGTGTTAATAACCTCACAGCATGCTGTGTGTGTTATAACGCTCACAGCATGCTGTGTGTGTGTTAATAACGCTCACAGCATGCTGTGTGTGTGTTAATAACGCTCACAGCATGCTGTGTTGATACCTACAGCATGCTGTGTGTTGATAACCTCACAGCATGCTGTGTGTGTGTTAATAACACTCACAGCATGCTGTGTGTGTTAATAACCTCACAGCATGCTGTGTGTGTGTTAATAACGCTCACAGCATGCTGTGTGTGTGTTAATAACACTCACAGCAGGGGCTGTGTGTGTGTTAATAACGCTCACAGCATGCTGTGTGTGTGTTAATAACGCTCACAGCATGCTGTGTGTGTGTTAATAACACTCACAGCATGCTGTGTGTGTGTTAATAACACTCACAGCATGCTGTGTGTGTGTTAATAACGCTCACAGCATGCTGTGTGTGTGTTAATAACACTCACAGCATGCTGTGTGTGTGTTAATAACGCTCACAGCATGCTGTGTGTGTGTTAATAACGCTCACAGCATGCTGTGTGTGTGTTAATAACGCTCACAGCATGCTGTGTATTCCAGGTTAAGCTTTGTGTCAGCTGTATAAGTGGCACAAGAGTGTTATATGCAGGTTCACTTTGACTACAAAAGCTATTAGCTAAAAACCTTTGTACATAAATAATATTGAATTCCAATATGTTTGCGTAAGTGTTATACGCTGTCATTCTATACAAGTGGAATTTATAGGCAGCCATTCTGTACTTATAGACAAATAGATCGTTAATATGAGCACATGAGAGCCATAGACTGGTAATTAGTGGTGATATAAAGTCATCTATATTTCTTACTAAGACAGGTATAGAAAAAAATAAGCTTTAAGAAACTTGAACACAGATTAAAAATATATTAAATACGAAGAGTGACCAGAGACACTGAAGAAAAACATGAAGAATAGATAAAAAATAAAACATAGGAAGATTTTTTTAGCACCATCAACAGGACGAAATTGTTTTAAAAAATTACGAGAAAGTGGTAAAAAAAAATATTAGTGTGGTACACACACACACACACACACACACACACACACACATATACACACACACACACACACACACACACGGAGAAGAGCAAAGAGGACCGCTGACAGAGTACAGGCTAGGCGGACAAAGGCTACAAACCTCGGCAAAGGAGAAAGACCTTGGGGTGAGTATAACGCCAAGCACGTCTCCGGAGGCACACATCAACCAGATAACTGCGGCAGCATATGGGCGACTGGCAAACCTAAGATTAGCGTTCCGTTACCTTAACAAGGAATCGTTCAAGACACTGTACACCGTGTACGTCAGGCCCATACTAGAATATGCAGCACCAGTCTGGAACCCACACCTGGTCAAGCCCGTAAAGAAACTAGAGAAAGTGCAAAGGTTTGCGACAAGGTTAGTTCCACAACTCAGGGGTCTGTCTTATGAAGAAAGGTTGAGGGAAATAGGACTAACAACACTGGAGGAAAGAAGGGTCAGAGGAGACATGATAACGACATACAAAATACTG
>WNWK01017849.1:10000-27500 GCA_009830355.1 Cherax destructor
CTCACTTGAAGTTTATATTTGTTCGTCAATACTGAGAAAGTTTGTATTAAGTGTACACGTGACCAAGGACAGCCTCAAGGGGGCTTAAAGTTTGTATTTTTCAGTCTTCAAAGTTTTCTCCTCTGAATTTTAGTGTTAATATATAATCGTTCCTTTAAGACGTTGGAATTACCGTCCTCGCAACACCGCTGTTTGGTATATATGTTAAACCTTCAGAGAGTTGGTATATATGTTAAACCTTCAGAGAGTTGGTATATATGTTAAACCTTCAGAGAGTTTGTATATATGTTAAACCTTCAGAGAGTTGGTATATATGTTAAACCTTCAGAGAGTTGGTATATATGTTAAACCTTCAGAAAGTTGGTATATATGTTAAACCTTCAGAGAGTTGGTATATATGTTAAACCTTCAGAGAGTTGGTATATATGTTAAACCTTCAGAGAGTTTGTATATCCACACTCAGTGTGTATGTCAGAGGATTATTCACGTAATCGTAATTAAACATCTCATAGAACGGGTAGGATTCGAACACAGGGCAAGTCAGGCCTAAAATTAGCAGGCCAGAGCTCTAACCACAGTACCATGCCTGCTTTATTATCAAACTAGGTGTATTTCTAAAAACCATAGGCAGTATTTCTAAAAACCATAGGCAGTATTTCTATACACCATAAGCAGTATTTCTATACACCATATGCAGTATTTCTATACACCATAAGCAGTATTTCTATACACCATAGGCAGTATTTCTATACACCATAGGCAGTATTTCAATACACCATAGGTAGTATTTCTATACACCATAGGCAGTATTTCTATACACCATATGCAGTATTTCTATACACCATAGGAAGGTTAGTATAGGCCACCACAGTGGCCACAAAATATAGTTATTAAAAAATACTTCTCACCCCATCTATGACAAGCTCTAGCTCAGGTTACCTCAAAAGCTCCTGCCTAGTGTATAGAAGCATAACGTGTCGGATAGATCACTTACTGCTAGATTTAGAACTGGCTTGTCGTGAGTTTGAACACCATCCGTTGAGGAGTTTACAATCGTGTCATTAGGAAATCGAAAACACGAGAGAGAATGAAGAGAACAAGAAGTTACAGCTTTAAACTGTATATGAAAGAAACTGAATGGTAGATTGCTTTAATAGTAGATGGAATGGTAGATTGCTGGAATAGTAGATGGAATGGTAGATTGCTGGTACGATGGACTGTTGGAAAGTTAGAATCGTAGATGCAGTGGTGACAGCATGGTAGACAGCGGCAATGTTAGTTTGCTGAAATAAATACAGAAAATAAATAGTGAGTAAACAAAACAATACAAATTTGAAATTCTATTTGATAAATTATTTATAACATAAGACTGGACACAGACAGCCACTTTAACTCTGATGACAAATAAGTAATTACTACTAAGTGCAAATAAATACTTACCCCTAATTACGAATAAATAATTTCGGATAGCAATACACTGAAGAATTTCACTCACACAAATATCAATATCTCGTCTAGCATGAGTCCCACTGTTTCATTTATCATTCTGACCAGTTCTGCAACCTTCATTCTGACCAGTTCTTCATCCTTCATTTTGACCAATCTTCAACTATCATTTTGACCAGTTATTCAACCTTCATTCTGACCAGTTCTTCATCCTTCATTTTGATCAGTTCTTCATCCTTCATTTTGACCAATCTTCAACTATCATTTTGACCAGTTCTTCAACCTTCATTCTGACCAGTTCTTCATCCTTCATTTTGATCAGTTCTTCATTCTTCATTTTGACCAATCTTCAACCTTCATTTTGACCAGTTCTTCAACCTTCATTTTGACCAATCTTCAACCTTCATTTTGATCAGTTCTTCATTCTTCATTTTGACCAATCTTCATCCTTCATTTTGACCAGTTCTTCAACCTTCATTTTGACCAGTTTTTCAACCTTCATTTTGACCAGTTCTTCAACCTTCATTTTGACCAGTTCTTAAACCTTCATTTTGACCAGTTCTTAAACCTTCATTTTGACCAGTTCTTAAACCTTCATTTTGACCAGTTCTTAAACCTTCATTTTGACCAGTTCTTAAACCTTCATTTTGACCAGTTCTTAAACCTTCATTTTGACCAGTTCTTCAACCACTTCATTGCACCTCTTGTCCCCCGAATGACACTTATTTCTACGTCTCATCTTCACCTATGACCCTTGCTTGATCTAGGTCCCCTGCATGACCTTTGACCTCCTGCGACATGCCTTCTGTGTCTCGCTACTTCTCTCCACCTTCTCCTTCTCCTTCTCCTTCTCCTTCAACTCCTTCAATATCATTACAACTTTGTGTGTGTTCTCACACTTCCCAGGAATACATGAATTTCTATGTGTCCCCTTGTTGTTTGATGTGAGAGACTAGTGTTTCCTCACTGTGTGTGTGTGTGTGTATGTGTGTGTGTGTGTGTGTGTGTGTGTGTGTGTGTGTATATTGTGTGTGTGTGTGTGTATGTGTGTAGTGTGTGTGTGTGTATATGTGTGTGTGTGTGTGTTGTGTGTGTGTGTGTGTGTGATGTGTGTGTGTGTGTGTGTGTTGTGTGTTGTATGTGTGTAGTGTGTGTGTGTGTATATGTGTGTGTGTGTGTGTGTATGTGTGTGTGTATGTGTGTGTGTATGTGTGTGTGTGTAGTGTGTGTGTGTATGTGTGTGTATGTGTGTGTATGTACTCACCTAGTTGTACTCACCTAGTTGTGGTTGCAGGGGTCGAGTCAAAGCTCCTGGCCCCGCCTCTTGTGTATATGTGTGTATGTGTGTGTGTGTGTATGTGTGTGTGTATGTGTGTGTGTATGTGTGTGTTTGTTATTTTATTTTCAAAGACTAATATTAGGTAAATTTGCGTAAGTTTGTTTTTACTAATATGACTCACTAAAAGATTACCTTAATTCCTCCACATTAGCAAATATTTGCTTTTCATGAAAAGTTAAATAGGTCATAAATCGAAGAACTGTAATTCACAAGAACTACAGTTCTTTAACTGGATATCAGATTGGACATTCTCTATTTTACTAAAATTCTTACAAGAACCTTGAACATTTATGGCAGTTCTGAATATCACCATGGCACTGCTTCTCTGTGACATTACGCTACTAGTTTTCTCTTAGCAGCTAACTCACATTTATCACTGAAATAGAATCTGGTACAATATTTTTCCCTTAGCAACACTCATATGTTTCGCTGCCGGATGATTCAGTACGACATTTTCCTGTATCCGCTAGTGTATACACATCTTTGCTGTATGATAATATATGAAAAAGATTATCTGGTGTATATTTATTGCTGAAAAAGAGTTGGGTGTGATCATTTTTATCATAGTAGCAAACATATGATCGCAAGATGGTTCAAGTGAAATGCTTCAGAAGGATTACCTGGAGTATACCTGGAGAGGGTTTCGGGGATCAACGCCCCCGCGACCCGGTCTGTGACCAGGCCTCATGGTGTATCATGGCCTGATCATCAAGGCTGTTACTGTTGGCCGCACGCAACCCTACGTACGAACCACAGCCCGGCTGGTCAGGTACTGACTTTAGGCGCCTGCTCAGTGCATTCTTGAAGACAGCCAGGAGTCTATTGGTAATCCCCCTTATGTATGCTGAGAGGCAGTTGAACAATCTTGGGCCCCTGACAATTATTGTGTTGTCTCTCAACGTGCTAGTGGCACCCCTGCTTTTTATTGGGGGGATGTTGCATCGTCTGCCGAGTATTTTGCTTTCGTAGGGAGTGATTTTCGTGTGCAAGTTTGGTACTAATCCCTCTAGGATTTTCCAAGTGTATATAATAATGTATCTCTCCCGCCTGCCTTCTAGGGAGTACAGGTTGAGGAACTTTAAGCGTTCCCAGTAACTGAGGTGTGTCATTTTTCTAGCAGATGCGATTAATACAATGTTGTAGTCTTTGAAGGTGAGATCCTCTGACATTATCACTCCCAGGTCTTTTACATTAGTTTTTCGCTATATTGTGTAGTTAGATACTGGCGTACTTGTATCACGGATGCCTCCGTCAGAGTGGCATCTTTCCTTTAACTGCAGATATATTACTATGATTACTAGTGTCCTCAGTGCACACACCGAGGGCCCGAGATCGATCTGCGGCACAGGTGAAACGTTTGGTATGTTTCCCTATCCCTGCTGCCTCGGTTCGCCTAACAGTGTGTAGGTACCTGGGTGTTAGCTGACTGTCGTGGGTCGCATCCTGAGGGACAAGATATGCTTAAGCTGCATGAAATACTCTGCATAACCAGGGCCTTTCTGTAAAGTATTCCTATAATGTCATCTAGGTATTTATCAGTGGTAACATGTGTAGAAATAAAGATTATTATTATTATAACTTTTATTATATGTTTTGTCTCCGGATGATTCAATATGACATTTTTCCATTAGCAGGCATAATGAATGCATCATTGTCGCAGGATCTAATACGAAATTTTTACCTTATTAGCAAGCTTATATGAATTACTGACGAAAAATCCTGTGAAGCATTTTTTCCATTAGTAGCTACCATATACGTATCGATGGCAGACGGTCTAGTACGACTTTTTTTTAAGCATCTAGCATATTTATATCATTGTCAAAGGATCTAGCATATTTATATCATTGTCACAGATTGGAGTACAACCTTTTTTTCCATTGGCATCTAATATATGTATTTCTATCCTTGCCTTTGGATTTAGTACGACATTTTTCCCTTAAGCAGCTAACATATTTGCATCACTGTCACACGAGCCAGAACGACATTTTTCCCTTTAGTAAGTAAGTAAGTAAGTAAGTTTATTCATGTTTACACAAATACATTTACATACATTATCATACATAGCAGCATATGTGTAGAGAACCCAGGATAACCCAAAAAAGTCAGACAGAGTGACTTATTTCCATTGGGGTCCTTTTTATACTTTAATATTTTACATTGTAGGATATATATGTTATTATATTATAAAGGATATATGTATACTAGGAATAAGGTAAAAAGAGTTATTTACATTTACATGTGTGTTAGCTAAAAAAAATAAAAAATCATTCTCCTCCCTTTCTGTCGCTACATTCATTAGGTACCTTTCTGTCGCTACATTCATTAGGTACCTTTTGGTTCTCTTCTTGAACTGGCTCATGCTATGACTGGCTTTGACATGTGCAGGCAGTCTGTTCCATTCCTTTATTGCTGTACAATAAAAGGTGTTTGAAGCCTGGCCACTGACTGTGGGTACTACAAAGTTGTGCTCTCTCCCCCTAGTACTATGACTGCTTTGGTTCCCAGCCTTGACAAAATTGGCACCAAGATATTCTGGACACTGTTTGTGAGCAATTTTATAAACTTAATTTAATTTAAGTTGTTTTACTCTGTCTTCAATATTCAGCATATCCAATTGTTGTAATTCATCCTGGCCTACATGCTCCCTTGGTCCCAGGTCCAGGATGAATCTTACCATTTTGTTCTGGGTGATTTGCAGCTTATCTTTCAGTTTTTTTGTCAAGGCAGAGTACCATGAAGAGCAAGCGTAGTCAATATGACATTGTATAAGAGCTAGACATAGGGTCCTGTGAGCCTCAGTAGGTAGACACTGTGCTTGTGTGTAGAGGAACTTCAGTCTGGCATTCGCTTTCTTTACTACACTGTTCCCTATCAATTCTCCTGACATGCATGGGTCAAAGGGGATTCCCAGATATTTTACTGAGGAAACTGAAGTGATGGATTCCCCATTACACCGGATATTAAAATTATTTACCCTTCTCAGTTTATATTTCGTGCCAAAGAGTATGGCTTCTGTTTTCCCGAGATGTAACGATAGTTTGTTGTCTACTAACCATTTTCTGCAGGACTCCAGTTCCAGTGTTAATACATTAGCTATATCTTGTGGGTCTTTACCTGATACTAACAGAGCACTGTCATCCGCATACAGTAGGAGTTTGCACTTGACACTGATGGGCATGTCATTTACATAACAGGAATAATAAGGGACCCAGAATACTACCTTGGGGAACTCCACATGCTATCGGCAGTGGTTCTGATTCCGTTTTGTTGATTTTGACCATTTGTTTCCTGTTTCTAAGATAGGACTTAAACCAGTCTGTGGAACCTATGCCGATAGCTTGAAGTTTCTTACATAATACATTGTGGTTGACAGTATCAAAGGCCTTTTGCAAGTCTAAAGTTACCATTCCTATGAGGTTCCCTATAGACATTTCAGTTCTCATGTAATCCATCAGATTAATTAGGGAGGTGTCGGTTGAGTAAGATCTCCTAAAGCCTGATTGGTAACTATGAAGAATGTTGTTGTCACTAAGATATTTAACTACTTGACAGTACACCGCCCGCTCTAGAATTTTGGATATTACACTGAGTATACTAACAGGCCTATAGTTGCTGACATCAGACCTACTATTTTTCTTGAAGATAGGAGTAACTCTGGCCTCCTTGAACCCCTCTGGCACTGTATTAGTGGTGATGGAATATTTGAATTTTTGTCTTGCGATCTAAAACGGCGTTTTAAATTTAAGCAGCAAGCATATTTTTATAACTACCGTAGGATGCGGTACGTCATTTTTCTAAATAATTAACATATTTATAACATTATATTAGTATTAAGTACGACATTTTTCCCCTTAAGTAACAAGAATAATTGCACCACTATGAGGAATTCAGTACGACATTTTTCCCAAGTCTGGATAGTTCTAGAGAAAGAATAATCACAAAACGATGGTGATGTATGTCGATTATTTTCCCAGTTTATTTAGCTTTTTAATGTAATTTATCACTGTTGGGATTTCCTCAGCTTGAAAACTTTCTCTCATATTTTGTAAAATGCATAATTTACTTTAACTTATATTTTATGCTTAACATCGCATGGTATTTCACCTTCTCCAGTCTTATATTCATTATTATTATTATTATTATTATTATTATTATTATTATTATTATTATTATTATTATTATTATTATTATTATTATTATTATTATTATTATATATTAAAATTATTATTTTATTAACTCATTATTATTATTATATTCCTCAGAGTTGAGAATCCACCATTTTTTATTCTCTAACCTCATTTGTTATTTTAAATTAATAACCTAGGTTTTCCTGCTGCATTGCAGCTCCACCATTTTGAGTTTTCCCGACAGGTTATTTATACATTTATGTTGAATGACTCGTGTTTTCCCTGATACGAAGCGCGAGGAGAGAGGTCCAGAATTTTTCGTTAGTGCAACGAGCTCGTTTCCCTTGAGGAGGTGGGGTTGTACGAATTTTTTTCCATTAGTGCAGTACGAGATTTTTCCACGTCAGTGGCGTTCATAATTATTATTTAAATAAAGCATTTGCTTTAAAGCAAACGCTTTATTTAAATATATATATATATATATATATATATATATATATATATATATATATATATATATATATATATATATATATATATATATATATATATATATATATATATATATATATATATATATATATATATATATATATATATATATATATATATATATATATATATATATATATATATATATATATATATATATATATATATATATATATATATATATATATATATATATATATATATATAAGTTAAAACAACAAGTGCTAAATCCTTATTTACCATTCACAAAAACAGAGAATTTGTGTTTGTTTTCACTGTATTTTATTCCAAGGGATACTATTTTTATAGACTGAAAACTCCATCACACAATAGCGCTTAGGACATTTTTGTGTACCTGTGTAAGCAGAGACAAACTTTTCTCTTTAACTTGCATCAGCAAGTGAATTTCTAATTCATTTATCCATCACAATTTTTAGAATGAAATATTTACTGTACAATAAATCGTTTAATTACTGCAAGCCAAGCTGGTGACTGGTTCTGTAAAGGTGATAAGTTGTTGATGGTGACTATAAAGAGGCACGGGAGTTTCCCTCTCTCCTAATATCGTGTTTATTTTTCCCCTATATAATCTACCTTGTCCATAATTACTATCACATTTGTTTTGTATCCTTTCGTAAGGTGAATTCATGGTATAACTTAACAAATCTTTGAGGACAATTGTCAACAAAGATTTGTTAAGTTATACCATGAATTAAGATCCTGGACTTCACCTTATGAAAGCAGACGAAGTAAATGCGATAGTAATTATGGATAAGATAGATTATAGGGGAACAAATAACATATTACAAAACAGGGTGACTGACGTGCCCCTTAAAGGAAGTGCAGCTTCAGTACCTCTTAGAACAAACCTGCAGAACAGAAAGACACACAAGGGACACTTTCTCGAAATACAATTTTGTTTGCAAATAAAAGATTTTTAAAGTCTAGAATTGAAAATAACTTTTTCTTCCAGCGGAAGCTACTTATGGTAATAACATACCATTGTAGGTTGCTTGTGATCTTTAAATGGCCCCTGGAGAAGACATGTTACTGGCCCCTGGAGAAGACATGTTACTGGCCCCTGGAGAAGACATGTTACTGGCCCCTGGAGAAGACATGTTACTGTTGAAAATGGTATAAAATACTGAGAAGTTGATGATTAAGACACATGGGCAACAGTTAGGTATCATTATTGCTTATACAATAGGCTTCTTCAGTCAAATACAGAGGCAGCAAGTGTAGTAAAGGTATTTGAGGTGGTCAGTCCCTCAGCCTGGCTGAGGGACTGATGGATCGGATACATTATCCTCATTTCACTATTATACCTGCTGCCTCTGTTCGACTGAAGAAGCTACGGTGTAGGTGAAGCCTTTCAACAATAAATATACCCAAGTATTGTACATGTGTCTTAATCAACTCATGAGAGGTAATTAGGTATGACCTTATAAAAGTGAGCGAATCTTCAAGTTCCATCCACAGTGTCTCCCTGGCGTCCTTGAAGAGTCTCCCTGGCGTCCTTGAAGAGTCTCCCTGGCGTCCTTGAAGAGTCTCCCTGGCGTCCTTGAAGAGTCTCCCTGGCGTCCTTGAAGAGTCTCCCTGGCGTCCTTGAAGAGTCTCCCTGGCGGCCTTGAAGAGTCTCCCTGGCGTCCTTGAAGAGTCTCCCTGGCGTCCTTGAAGAGTCTTCCTGGCGACCTTGAAGAGTCTTCCTGGCGTCCTTGAAGAGTCTTCCTGGCGCCCTTGAAGAGTCTTCCTGGCGTCCTTGAAGAGTCTCCCTGGCGACCTTGAAGAGTCTTCCTGGCGTCCTTGAAGAGTCTTCCTGGCGTCCTTGAAGAGTCTCCCTGGCGTCCTTGAAGAGTTTCCCTGGCATCCTTGAAGAGTTTCCCTGGCATCCTTGAAGAGTTTCCCTGGCATCCTTGAAGAGTTTCCTGGCATCCTTGAAAAGTTTCCTGGCATCCTTGAAGAGTTTCCTGGCATCCTTGAAGAGTTTCCTGGCATCCTTGAAGAGTTTCCCTGGCATCCTTGAAGAGTTTCCCTGGCATCCTTGAAGAGTTTCCCTGGCATCCTTGAAGAGTTTCCCTGGCATCCTTGAAAAGTTTCCCTGGCATCCTTGAAGAGTTTCCCTGGCATCCTTGAAAAGTTTCCCTGGCATCCTTGAAGAGTTTCCCTGGCATCCTTGAAGAGTTTCCCTGGCATCCTTGAAGAGTTTCCCTGGCATCCTTGAAAAGTTTCCCTGGCATCCTTGAAGAGTTTCCCTGGCATCCTTGAAGAGTTTCCCTGGCATCCTTGAAGAGTTTCCCTGGCATCCTTGAAAAGTTTCCCTGGCATCCTTGAAGAAAGTTAGAAAATTTATTTAAATGGAGGAAAAACGGGGAAAACTGTGTAAAAGAGAGGAAAAATAAAAGATTTGTCTGGTAAAGTGTAACGGGCAGGTCAGTCCCCAGACAGGAAGCAGAATGATGTGAAATTTCAAGTTAATGGCAGCGATACCTGCTTGATGTCTGCTGAGCAGACCACAGAGAATGTTGTCTTTTACCTATCTGTCTCTCCGTCTGTTTGTATTTTAGTCTGTCTCTGTCTGTCTGTCTCTCTCTCTCTCTCTCTCTCTCTCTCTCTCTCTCTCTCTCTCTCTCTCTCTCTCTCTCTCTCTCTCTCTCTCTCTCTCTCTCTCTCAGCACTAGGTACCACCGTGAAGGGATACATACGCCTCTGGTCTCAGCTCTTTCCATCAGAGTGTGACGCCCAGGAAGATACATTACTCTAGCGAGGCTGAAGTGAACGAGGGTGAGCAAGAAGAGGCAGACGCAGCCAGAAATTGTAAATGTGCAGAAAATACAAGAGAACGAATTGAATATATATATATATATATATATATATATATATATATATATATATATATATATATATATATATATATATATATATATATATATAAGTCGTTACAAGGAGAAACTCGCTGCTCTGTAATCCTTACTTGCCCTAATTAGTTTACTGCCCAACTTTTTCAGGAACTTGAGTGTACATACATCCAGGTGAACCGCGGGTCCATGTGAGTGAGTGGTTGTCCCAGACAGGTTCTAGTCTGTTGGGACTTACAAACTAGCGGCAAGATCCCCCTTGTTGGATTTACACATACACATAGGCTTTTGTATGTGCTCATGTGTAAGTCTGTGTATCGTACTTCTAGTAAGCGATAGGCTGTAAGATCCATTAATCAAGCAACCACTCTACTCAGGAGAGATGGCCAGCGGAGAGTAAATTGCTTGCAATCTATCCATTGCAGAATGGTTGTGACTTTGTAAAGGGTTTAAGTCGGACCGAAACGTTGTGGTAAGTCCTCTCGTACGTGCGCGTTATTTGTGTATTGTACCAGTCTCGGTATTGTGGCTTTTTGTTATTTATTTTAGAATGATTGGTTGATTGTTTAGGTTTGAAGTCTATCTACTATACTTGAGTTATTAAAGTTGCATGTCAACTATTCACCACCATCTATAGGATGGATATGTGGTACACAATAAACTAGTCACTACAATCCACAGGATGGATGAGGTGCACAATAAACTAGCCACTACCATCCACAGGATGGATATGAGGTGCACAATAAACTAGTCACTACCATCCACAGGATGGATCTGGGATAAACAATAAACTAGCCACTACCATCCACAGGATGGATCTGGGATAAACAATAAACTAGCCACTACCATCCACAGGATGGATCTGGGATAAACAATAAACTAGCCACTACCATCCACAGGACGGATTTAAGGTACACAATAAACCAGCAGCTTCGTTGGCAAAATCCAAATCTGATAGAGGAACATAGTCAGGTTTTCCAAACCTCCTCCCAAACTGCCTTATCAACCATGAGCAAATTATCGAAAACTAACGAAAACAAAACAAAAACAAAACATTAATCGCTGTTTCCATAACACTGCCTTAACATTATTTAGCAATAGTGAAATATGTTAATTTTCCGATGGTGGGACGAAATGTTCACAGCGTTAACGAAGGTTATTGTTCCACACATTGTTTGCCCACACAGTTTGTACAAAGGCTTTCACTCTCGCCCTTTGTAGAGCTTTATCAAGTCATGTTTCAGTCTGTGTAGAGCTTTATCAAATCATGTTTCAGTTTGTGTAGAGCTTTATCAAGTCATGTTTCACTCTGTGTAGAGCTTTACCAAGTTATGTTTCACTCTGTGTAGAGATTTATCAAGTCATGTTTCACTCTGTGTAGAGCTTTACCAAGTTATGTTTCACTCTGTGTAGAGATTTATCAAGTCATGTTTCACTCTGTGTAGAGCTTTATCAAGTCATGTTTCACTCTGTGTAGAGCTTTATCAAGTCATGTTTCACTCTGTGTAGAGCTTTATCAGTCATGTTTCAGTCTGTGTAGAGCTTTATCAAGTCATGTTTCAGTCTGTGTAAAGCTTTATCAAGTTATGTTTCACTCTGTGTAGAGCTTTATCAAGTCATGTTTCACTCTGTGTAGAGCTTTATCAAGTCATGTTTCACTCTGTGTAGAGCTTTACCAAGTTATGTTTCACTCTGTGTAGAGCTTTATCAAGTCATGTTTCACTCTGTGTAGAGCTTTATCAAGTCATGTTTCACTCTGTGTAGAGCTTTATCAAGTCATGTTTCAGTCTGTGTAGAGCTTTATCAAGTCATGTTTCAATCTGTGTAGAGCTTTATCAAGTTATGTTTCACTCTGTGTAGAGCTTTATCAAGTCATGTTTCATTCTGTGTAGAGCTTTATCAAGTCATGTTTCACTCTGTGTAGAGCTTTATCAAGTCATGTTTCAGTCTGTGTAGAGCTTTATCAAGTCATGTTTCACTCAATGTAGAGCTTTATCAAGTCATGTTTCACTCTGTATAGAGCTTTATCAAGTCATGTTTCACTCTGTGTAGAGCTTTATCAAGTCATGTTTCAGTCTGTGTAGAGCTTTATCAAGTCATGTTTCAGTCTGTGTAGAGCTTTATCAAGTCATGTTTCAGTCTGTGTAGAGCTTTATCAAGTCATGTTTCAGTCTGTGTAGAGCTTTATCAAGTCATGTTTCAGTCTGTGTAGAGCTTTATCAAGTCATGTTTCAGTCTGTGTAGAGCTTTACTAAGTCATGTTTCACCTTGCCATTAAGGCATACATCCATAACCATGCATTATGTATACCTAACTGAATACACCAAATATACAACAACCATACTTGTAAATCTATATACAAAAATAGTTATTCCCAATATACTCACTCAGTAATACTTTATGCATTATGCAAACTCCACGGTTGATTGTATAATTGAAGAGTGGAATGCTCTATACAACTGTCATCAGAGACTCTAACGTGTCAGCTGTGATTTTAAAGTCATATTTGGAATTAAATGTAAATTTTCACCCACTGCCTGTTCTATTCCACATGTGTGGGAGAGACGATGGTAGACGTGTATGTGTGTGGGAGACGATGGTAGACGTGTATGTGTGTGGGAGACAGGGGTGAGACAGTATAACCCAGGTATCCCTGGGTTACTCTCGCTCTCACAGGTACTCTGTCAGGCCAATGTTAAAAATATTTCTACAACATGTCACAAGATGCTCTCAAAATAATGTGAATTCTACTACTAATACTGCTATTACTACTACTACTACTACTACTACTACTACTACTACTACTACTACTACTACTACTACTACTACTACTACTACTACTACTACTACTACTACTACTACTATACTACTACTACTACTACTACTACTACTACTACTACTACTACTACTACTACTACTACTACTACTACTACTACTACTACTACTACTACTACTACTACTACTACTACTACTACTACTACTACTACTACTACTACTACTACTACTACTACTACTACTACTACTACTACTACTACTACTACTACTACTACTACTACTACTATACTACTACTACTACTACTACTACACTACTACTACCACTCACTACTACTACTACTACTACACTACTTACTACTATTACTATTGCTACTACTACTACAACCACTACTACTGCTACTACTACTATTACTATTGCTACTACTACTACAACCACTACTACTGCTACTACTGTTACTACTACTGATGGTCTTGCTGCTGCTGTTAATACTACTCTCTCTCTTTCTCTCTCATTAAGTATAGTATTTTGTCTTGTGCCACAGCAGGTGAAATGACACTGATATTACCTGCTTGTGTGCCAAGCAGGGGTGAGAATGACACTGATATTACCTGCTGTGTGCTAAGCAGGGGTGAGAATGACACCGGATACTACCTGCTGTGTGCCACAGCAGGGGGTGAGAATGACACTGGATATTACCTGCTGTGTGCCACAGCAGGGGGTGAGAATGACACCGGATATTACCTGCTGTGTGCCACAGCAGGGGGTGAGAATGACACCGGATATTACCTGCTGTGTGCCACAGCAGGGGGTGAGAATGACACTGGATATTACCTGCTGTGTGCCACAGCAGGGGGTGAGAATGACACCGGATATTACCTGCTGTGTGCCACAGCATGGGGTGAGAATGACACTGGATATTACCTGCTGTTACTTCTGCTGTCTCCCACAATGAGTAATGACCTGGAGATAATAAAGCTTCTGGAGAAAACCGGACAAAGGACGGGAAGGGAGACAGGAGACAGTAGACAGGACGGAGGACGGGAAGGGAGACAGTAGACAGGACGGAAGACGGAAGGGATACAGTAGACAGGACGGAGGACGGAAGGAGACAGTAGACAGGACGGAAGACCGGAAGGATACAGTAGACAGGACGGAGGACGGGAAGGGAGACAGTAGACAGGACGGAGGACGGGAAGGGAGACAGTAGACAGGACGGAGGACGGGAAGGGAGACAGTAGACAGGAAGGAGGACGGGAAGGGAGACAGTAGACAGGACGGAGGACGGAAGGGATACAGTAGACAGGACGGAGGACGGGAAGGGAGACAGTAGACAGGACGGGATGACGGAAGGGAACAGTAGACAGGACGGAGGACGGGAAGGGAGAGAGTAGACAGGAGGGAGGACGGGAAGGGAGACAGTAGACAGGACGGGAGGACGGGAAGGGAGACAGTAGACAGGACGGGAGGACGGGAAGGGAGACAGTAGACAGGAGGGGGAAGGGACAGAGGGAGAGAAGGGAGACAGTGGACAGGAGGGAGGACGGGAAGGGAGACAGTAGACAGGACGGGAGGACGGAAAGGAGACAGAGACAGGAGGAGGACGGAAGGGAGACAGTAGACAGGAGGGAGGACGGGAAGGGAGACAGTAGACAGGACGGAGGACGGAAAGGGAGACAGTAGACAGGAGGGAGGACGGGAAGGGAGACAGTAGACAGGACGGAGGACGGGAAGGGAGAGAGTAGACAGGACGGAGGACGGGAAGGGAGACAGTAGACAGGACGGAGGACGGGAAGGGAGACAGTAGACAGGAGGGAGGACGGGAAGGGAGACAGTAGACAGGACGGAGGACGGAAAGGGAGACAGTAGACAGGAGGGAGGACGGGAAGGGAGACAGTAGACAGGAGGAGGACGGAAGGGAGACAGTAGACAGGACGGAGGACGGGAAGGGAGACAGTAGACAGGACGGAGGACGGGAAGGGAGACAGTAGACAGGACGGAGGACGGGAAGGGAGACAGTAGACAGGACGGAGGACGGGAAGGGAGACAGTAGACAGGACGGAGGAAGGGAAGGGAGACAGTAGACAGGACGGAGGACGGGAAGGAGACAGTAGACAGGACGGAGGACGGGAAGGAGACAGTAGAAGGAGGAGGACGGGAAGGGAGACAGTAGACAGGACGGAGGACGGAAAGGGAGACAGTAGACAGGAGGGAGGACGGGAAGGGAGACAGTAGACAGGAGGGAGGACGGGAAGGGAGACAGTAGACAGGACGGAGGACGGGAAGGGAGACAGTAGACAGGACGGAGGACGGGAAGGGAGACAGTAGACAGGACGGAGGACGGGAAGGGAGACAGTAGACAGGACGGAGGACGGAAGGGAGACAGTAGACGACGGAGACAGAGACAGAGGAGGACGGAAGGAAACAGTAGACAGGAGGGGACGGGAAGGGAGACAGTAGACAGGAGGAGGACGGAAGAGACATGAAGGGACGGAGGACGGAGGAAGGAGACAGTAGACAGGACGGAGGACGGAAGGAGACAGTAGGACGAGGACAAGAGACTAGACGGAAAGGAGCGTATATATAAATATATATATATATAAATTTTTATATATATATATATATATATATATATATATATATATATATATATATATATATATATATATATATAATGCAGTAATGGTGAGCAAGCGATTCAAGATGCAAAACAACCACGGGGAGAGTTGAATGATAGCTCTAGACCTTTCCTTTCATCAGGAGCTTTCAATCACGGGCGGAGATAGAACCCGCGGTTAGAGAGTTATAAAACTCGAGACCGACGCGCTAGCCACTGGGCCAGCTGGCTACAATAAGCCACTGGGCCAGCTGGCTACAATAAGCCACTGGGCCAGTTGGCTACAATAAGCCACTGGGCCAGTTGGCTACAATAAGATTCATCCAACTGGGTATATTTATACACCATAGGAAGGTTAGTATAGGCCACCACTGTGACCACAAATGCAAGTTTTTACAGTCTGGAGTTTTATGACTCTGACCGCGGGTTCTATTCCCGCCCGTGTTGTGGTTTGTTTGCAATCGTGTCATTACGAGGTTGCAATGCTGCTGAAATGCGTAGGAAGTCCGGGTAGATTCGTCCAGAGAAATGTTCTAGCTCGATAGTGTGTGTGTGTGTTTGTGTTTTAACTAAACCCTGGTCTCTATTATTCTGGTTTTCTTCGGGTTTTTTAAAGATTAACTGGAGCTTATCTAAAGAATTAAGCTCTCCCACAAAGGTAAACCTTTGTGGGAGAGAAACATTGATAAACCTGAGAGTCTTGTTTGTACTTTAACACTGGGTTAACACTGGGTTAACACTGGGTTAACACTGGGTTAACACTGCGTTAACACTGGGTTAACACTGCGTTAACGCAGTGTTAACACTGGGTTAAAGCTGCGTTAACGCAGTGTTAACACTGCGTTAACACTGCGTTAACACTGGGTTAACACTGGGTTAACACTGGGTTAACACTGGGTTAACACTGCGTTAACACTGCGTTAACACTGCGTTAACACTGCGTTAACACTGCGTTAACACTGGGTTAACACTGGGTTAACACTGGGTTAACACTGGGTTAACACTGGGTTAACACTGGGTTAACACTGGGTTAACACTGGGTTAACACTGGGTTAACACTGGGTTAACACTGCGTTAACACTGGGTTAACACTGCGTTAACACTGCGTTAACACTGGGTTAACACTGCGTTAACACTGGGTTAACACTGGGTTAACACTGCGTTAACACTGGGTTAACACTGGGTTAACACTGGGTTAACACTGGGTTAACACTGGGTTAACACTGGGTTAACTTACTCGTTCCTCTGGTTCTTAATGTTTCTCTTCTCTCTCTCTCTCTCTCTCTCTCTCTCTCTCTCTCTCTCTCTCTCTCTCTCTCTCTCTCTCTCTCTCTCTCTCTCTCTCCTCTCTCTCTCTCTCTCTCTCTCTCTCTCTCTCTCCTCTCTCTCTCTCTCCCTCTCCTCTCCTCCCTCCCTCCTCTCTCCCTCCCTCCCTCTCCCTCCCTCCTCCCTCCCTCCCTCCTCCCTCTCTCCCTCCCTCCCTCCCTCCCTCCCTCCCCCTCCCTCCCTCCCTCCCTCCCCCTCCCTCCCTCCCTCCCTCCCTCTCCTCCCTCCCTCCCTCCCTCTCCTCCCTCCCTCCCTCTCTCCCTCCTCCCTCTCCTCCCTCTCCTCCCTCCCTCCTCCTCCCTCTCCTCTCTCCCTCTCCTCCCTCCTCTCCTCCCTCCCTCCTCTTCTCTTCTTCCTGGTTTATCATCAGTTTCTCTTTTCAGACTTTTCTGTTTTATTTTTTCCAGCCTTTACTGTGTTCTTATTTGCAAGAACAAAAACTGTACGTGTACGTGTTAGTGTGTACGTACTAGTGTGTACGTATTGGATGTGTGTTTTAATGTTTACGTATTATATGTGTACATA
>WNWK01017849.1:32500-41420 GCA_009830355.1 Cherax destructor
CTTCAGGAAGGATCTCGGGGTAAGCAGAGTAATGAACACATCACAGGAGGGGTGAGCCACTACAGCAGTCCATGGTTTATATATCATTATAACTAACTTTATAACGGCTTTCAGGAAGGTTAACAAAGAGCCTCTCATGAGCCTTCACTCGGCATGTGTAACACCTGTCACAGAGTATGTAACACCTGCCTCCACCCAACACCTGCCTCCACCCAACACCTGCCTCCACCCAACACCTGCTTCCATCCAACACCTGCCTCCACCCAACACCTGCCTCCACCCAACACCTGCTTCCACCCAACACCTGCCTCCACCCAACACCTGCTTCCATCCAACACCTGCCTCCACCCAACACCTGCCTCCACCCAACACCTCATCTTGTAGAGTAAGAAACTAAAAGAAATACCAAGATTCGGAACAAGACTAGTTCAACAACTGAGAGAATAACCTCCTCATCTTCCTCTTCCTCCTCTTCATCATCCTCCTCTTCCTCCTCTTCTTCCTCTTCCTCTTCCTCTTCTTCTTCTTCCTCCTCCTCCTCTAGGCACTTGTCCATCAAATCTTCCAGTGTGTGACCAAGATAGATTGTCTCTGGTGAGGGAGAGAGAGAGGGAGGGGGAGAAGGAGGGGGAGAGGAGAGAGAGAGAAAAAAGAAGAGAGTGGGTAGAGGAGAGGGGAATGACATGGGAGAGAAGAGGAGCAGGAAGAAGAGGGAAAAAATGAATATTTAGAAAGAGAGATAGAAAGATACACCTCACGCTTGCTTTCTCTCTCTCTCTCTCACTCTCACTCTCACTCCCTCTCTCACTCTCTCTCTCACTCCCTCTCTCACTCCCTCTCTCACTCCCTCTCTCACTCCCTCTCTCACCACACTGCATATGTTCGATTGAACTTGAGCAGTCACTTATGTGACCACATCTGCAGTGTGTTGACGTCTAGCTCCTGTTCATCACTGTTCTCTCCTGTTGTTTTCTTCCCGTTAGTTTTAAATCATCAAACAAACAGTAACAAATAATCAAGTCTCCTCTGGGAGGTCTCTGACTAATATTAGGAAGAGTAGTAGTTGTAAGACAGCTCCTTGAGGGACACCACTCGTTACACTGCTCCTTGAGGGACACCACTCGTTACACTGCTCCTTGAGGGACACCACTCGTTACACTGCTCCTTGAGGGACACCACTCGTTACACTGCTCCTTGAGGGGCACCACTCGTTACACTGCTCCTGAGAGACACCACTCGTTACACTGCTCCTTGAGGGACACCACTCGTTACACTGCTCCTTGAGGGACACCACTCGTTACACTGCTCCTTGAGGGACACCACTCGTTACACTGCTCCTTGAGGGACACCACTCGTTACACTGCTCCTTGAGGGACACCACTCGTTACACTGCTCCTTGAGGGACACCACTCGTTACACTGCTCCTTGAGGGACACCACTCGTTACACTGCTCCTTGAGGGACACCACTTGTTACACTGCTCCTTGAGGGACACCACTCGTTACGCCTTCCCATTCTGATGTATCATCCTTACTGTTACTCAGGTACTGTCTGGCACACTGCAACACTGTCTTCTGTCCCTCAGGTACTGTCTGGCACACTGCAACACTGTCTTATGTCACTCAGGTACTGTCTGACACTCTGCAACACTGTCTTCTGTCACTCAGGTACTGTCTGACACACTGCAACACTGTCTTCTGTCACTCAGGTACTGTCTGACACACTGCAACACTGTCTTCTGTCACTCAGGTACTGTCTGGCACACTGCAGCACTGTCTTCTGTCACTAAGGTACTGTCTGACACACTGCAACACTGTCTTCTGTCACTCAGGTACTGTCTGACACACTGCAACACTGTCTTCTGTCACTCAGGTACTGTCTGACACACTGCAACACTGTCTTCTGTCACTCAGGTACTGTCTGGCACACTGCAACACTGTCTTCTGTCACTCAGGTACTGTCTGGCACACTGCAACACTGTCTTATGTCACTCAGGTACTGTCTTGCACACTGCAACACTGTCTTCTGTCACTCAGGTACTGTCTGACACTCTGCAACACTGTCTTCTGTCACTCAGGTACTGTCTGACACACTGCAACACTGTCTTCTGTCACTCAGGTACTGTCTGACACACTGCAACACTGTCTTCTGTCACTCAGGTACTGTCTGACACACTGCAACACTGTCTTCTGTCACTCAGGTACTGTCTGACACACTGCAACACTGTCTTCTGTCACTCAGGTACTGTCTGACACACTGCAACACTGTCTTCTGTCACTCAGGTACTGTCTGACACACTGCAACACTGTCTTCTGTCACTCAGGTACTGTCTGACACACTGCAACACTGTCTTCGGTCACTCAGGTACTGTCTGACACACTGCAACACTGTCTTCTGTCACTCAGGTACTGTCTGACACACTGCAACACTGTCTTCTGTCACTCAGGTACTGTCTGGCACACTGCAACACTGTCTTCTGTCACTCAGGTACTGTCTGGCACACTGCAACACTCTCTTCTGTCACTCAGGTACTGTCTGACACACTGCAACACTGTCTTCTGTCACTCAGGTACTGTCTGACACACTGCAACACTGTCTTCTGTCACTCAGGTACTGTCTGACACACTGCAACACTGTCTTCTGTCACTCAGGTACTGTCTGACACACTGCAACACTGTCTTCTGTCACTCAGGTACTGTCTGGCACACTGCAACACTGTCTTCTGTCACTCAGGTACTGTCTGGCACACTGCAACACTGTCTTCTGTCACTCAGGTACTGTCTGACACACTGCAACACTGTCTTCTGTCACTCAGGTACTGTCTGGCACACTGCAACTCTGTCTTCTGTCACTCAGGTACTGTCTGGCACACTGCAACACTGTCTTCTGTCACTCAGGTACTGTCTGACACACTGCAACACTGTCTTCTGTCACTCAGGTACTGTCTGACACACTGCAACACTGTCTTCTGTCACTCAGGTACTGTCTGACACACTGCAACACTGTCTTCTGTCACTCAGGTACTGTCTGGCACACTGCAACACTGTCTTCTGTCACTCAGGTACTGTCTGGCACACTGCAACACTGTCTTCTGTCACTCAGGTACTGTCTGACACACTGCAACACTGTCTTCTGTCACTCAGGTACTGTCTGACACACTGCAACACTGTCTTCTGTCACTCAGGTACTGTCTGACACACTGCAACACTGTCTTCTGTCACTCAGGTACTGTCTGGCACACTGCAACACTGTCTTCTGTCACTCAGGTACTGTCTGGCACACTGCAACACTGTCTTCTGTCACTCAGGTACTGTCTGACACACTGCAACACTGTCTTCTGTCACTCAGGTACTGTCTGACACACTGCAACACTGTCTTCTGTCACTCAGGTACTGTCTGACACTGCAACACTGTCTTCTGTCACTCAGGTACTGTCTGGCACACTGCAACACTGTCTTCTGTCACTCAGGTACTGTCTGCACACTGCAACACTGTCTTCTGTCACTCAGGTACTGTCTGGCACACTGCAACACTGTCTTATGTCACTCAGGTACTGTCTGGCACACTGCAACACTGTCTTCTGTCACTCAGGTACTGTCTGGCACACTGCAACACTGTCTTATGTCACTCAGGTACTGTCTGGCACACTGCAACACTGTCTTCTGTCACTCAGGTACTGTCTGGCACACTGCAACACTGTCTTCTGTCACTCAGGTACCGTCTGCACACTGCAACACTGTCTTCTGTCACCCCAGGTACTGTCTGACACACTGCAACACTGTCTTCTGTCACTCAGGTACCGTCTGACACACTGCAACACTGTCTTATGTCACTCAGGTACTGTCTGACACACTGCAACACTGTCTTCTGTCACTCAGGTACTGTCTGGCACACTGCAACACTGTCTTCTGTCACTCAGGTACTGTCTGGCACACTGCAACACTGTCTTATGTCCCCTCAGGTACTGTCTGGCACACTGCAACACTGTCTTCTGTCACTCAGGTACTGTCTGACACACTGCAACACTGTCTTATGTCACTCAGGTACTGTCTGGCACACTGCAACACTGTCTTCTGTCACTCAGGTACTGTCTGGACACACTGCAACACTGTCTTCTGTCACTCAGGTACTGTCTGACACACTGCAACACTGTCTTCTGTCACTCAGGTACTGTCTGACACACTGCAACACTGTCTTCTGTCACTCAGGTACTGTCTGGCACACTGCAACACTGTCTTCTGTCACTCAGGTACTGTCTGGCACACTGCAACACTGTCTTCTGTCACTCAGGTACTGTCTGGCACACTGCAACACTGTCTTCTGTCACCAGGTAATTGTCTGACACACTGCAACACTGTCTTCTGTCACTCAGGTACTGTCTGGCACACTGCAACACTGTCTTCTGTCACTCAGGTACTGTCTGGCACACCAAACACTGTCTTCTGTCACTCAGGTACTGTCTGGCACACTGCAACACTGTCTTCTGTCACTCAGGTACTGTCTGACACACTCAACACTGTCTTTTTTGTCACTCAGGTACTGTCTGGCACACTGCAACACTGTCTTCTGTCACTCAGGTACTGTCTGACACACAGTACACAACATCTTTCTTGCTACTGCTTGCCAGTACACAACAGCCTGCTTGCTACTGCTTGCCAGTACACAACAGCCTGCTTGCTACTGCTTGCCAGTACACAACAGCCTGCTTGCTACTGCTTGCCAGTACACAACAGCCTGCTTGCTACTGCTTGCCAGTACACAACAGCCTGCTTGCTCCCGCTTGCTCCCGCTGCCGTACACAACACCCCGCTTGCTACTGCTCGCCAGTACACAACAGGCTGTTTGCTAGCGCCAGTACACAACAGCCTGCTTGCTCCGCTCGCCAGACACACCAGCCGCTTGCTACTGCTTGCCAGTACAAAACAGCCTGCTTGCTACTGCTCGCCAGTACACAGCCTGTTTTGCCAGTACACAACAGCCTGCTTGCCGTTTCCAGTACAAAACAGCCTGCTTTCTGCTTGCCAGTACACAACAGCCTGCTGCCATTTGCTTTAGTACACAACAGCCTGCTGGCTACTGCTTGCCAGTACACAACAGCCTGCTTGTTTGCTTTGCCCGCTTGCCAGTACAAAACACCGGGGTTTGCTACTGCTCGCCATTTAATAACAGGCTGCTTGCTACTCTTGCCAGTACAAAACACCTGCTTGCTACGGCTCGCCAGACACAACAGCCTGCTTCCAGTACAAAACACCTGCTTGCTACTGCTCGCCAGTACAAAAACAGCCTGCTTGCTACCCCTGCCAGTACAAAACAGCTTAAGACAGATTCTGGCTTATATGCAGTGTGTTTATATTGTGTGTTTAAAAAGAGAAATGGTGGAATAAAAGGAACGATCAAGACCCAAGAGACTGAAGAAGAAGAAGAAGAAGAAGAGGAGGGGGGGGATTAGGAGGAAGAGGAAGGGGAAGAAGAAGGGGATTAGGAGGAGGACTAGATGATATTTTACAAAACACAAAAAAGTTGATGCACATGAAACACACACACACATACACACACACATACACACACACATACACACACACACACAAAAAATACACACAAAATACACACACACACACACACACACATACACACACACACATACACACACACATACACACACAAAATACACACACACAAAATACACACACACACATACACACACACACATACACACACACACATACACACACACATACACAAAAATACACACACACACACACACACACACATACACACACACATACACACACACACACACACAAAAATACACACACACAAAAATACACACACACATACACACACACATACACACACACATACACACACACATACACACACACACATACACACACACAAAATACACACACACAACACACACACATACACACACACATACACACACACACATACACACACACACATACACACACACACATACACACACACACATAACACACACACATACACACACACACACACACACACACCCACACACACAACCTCGGCAAAGGGAGACCTGGCAGTGAGCAACGCGCAGTCTCCGGAGGCAAACATAAAACCAGAAACCGCGGCAGCAAGGCGACTGGCAAACCTAAGATTAGCTTTCCCATTCAAGGAATCGTTCAAGACACTGTACACCGGGACGTCAGGTCTAGAATATGCAGCACCAGTCTGGAACCACACCCGGTCGATAAAGAAAACAGAGAAAAAAGGTTTGGGCAAAGGGTTTGTTCCACAACTCAGGGGGCTGTCTTATGAAGAAAATGAGGGAAATAGGACTAAAAACACTGGAGGAAAGAAGGGTCAGAGGAGACATGATAACGACATACAAAATACTGGGGAACTGAAAGGGGAGGGGGAAAGGGCAGGATGTTTAGAGGGAACACAGAAACAAGGGGAAAACAACTGGAAGCTGAAGACTCAGATGAGTCAAAGGGATGTTAGGAAGCATTTCTTCAGCCACAGAATTTGCGGAAGTGGAATGGACTAGAAAGATATAGTGGAGGCAGGAACCATACATAGTTTTAAGACGAGTTATGATAAAGCCATGGGGCAGGGAGAGCAGAGACCCAGTAGCGGACAGCGAAGAGGCAGGGCCAGGAGCTGAGTCTCGACCCCTGCAAAAACAATTAGTGAGTACAATTAGTGAGTACACACACACACACACACACACACACGCCCCACACACACACACACAAACACACACACACACATACATACATACACACACAAAACACACACACATACACACATACATATATACACACACACACACACACACACACACACATACACACACACACAATAACACACACACACCAAAAACAACACATACATAATACACACACACACACAAACACACACACACATACACACACAAAATAAAACACAACACACACACACGCACACACACACTCACATGCACACAAACACACACACATACATACATACACACACACACAAACACACACACACATACACACACTCAACATACACACACACACACACAGGGGGGACAGCGATAAGGCAAGAGAGAGAGAGGGGGGGGGTAGATTGCATATTCTGGATTGTGGAGGTTTGACAAGTTCACACAGAGATTAGTGCGGGTTTTTGGGACGGAGGGTACAGGGAAGGTATTGATCGAAACTTGTCAGAGACGGGCAGCGAGTCATGGTACGTGGCGAGGTGTCGGAGTGGGCGCCTTGAGGGGGGTTTCCCACGGGGGTCAGTCCTGGGACCAGTGCTTTTTCTGGTATTTGTGAACGACATGACGGAAAGGAATAGACTCGAAGTGTCCCTGTTTGCAGATGATGTGTGAGGGAGAAGAATTCAATCGGACGAGGACCAGGCAGAACTACAAAGGGATTTTGACAGCCTGAAGCCTGTCCAGCAACGGGTCTGGAGTTCAACCCCCCCAAATGCAAAGTAAAAGGAAGTTTGGGGGAAAGGGGGCAAAGAAGACCGCAGACGGAGTACAGCCTGGGGGCCAGAGACTGCAAACTTCAATCAAGGAAAAAGATCTTGGGGTGAGTATAACACCAGACACATCTCCCGAGGCGCACATCAACCAAATAATGCTGCAGCATGGGGGGGGCCTAGCAAAAACCCAAGAACAGCATTCGACATCTTAATAAAGAATCGTTAGACTGTACACTGTGTACGTTAGGCCCATATTGGAGTATGCAGCACCAGTTTGGAACCCACACCACATTGAAGAAGCTCGAGAAAGTGCAAAAAGGGTTTTCAACAAGACTAGTCCCGGGCTAAGGGGATGTCCACGAGGGAGGTTAAGGGGAAACGACTGACGACACTGGAGGACAGGAGAGATGGGAGACATGTAACAAATATAAGATACTGAGAGGAATTGACAAATGACAGAGACAGAATGTTCCAGAGATGGGACACAACAACAAGGGACACAGATGGAAGTTGAAAACCCGATGAATCCAGAGATGTTAGGAAGTACTTTTTAGTCACAGAGGCGGGAAGTGGAATAGTTTAGAAGGATGTATGGAGGCAGGCTCTATACATGCTTTTGGAGGGGATAGGGCCATGGCGCAGAGAGAAAAAGGCGGCCAGGGGAAGGGCGGGGGGCCCGGAGCTTGACTTAACTTTTCAACCACAACTAGGTGAGTACAACTAGGTGAGCACACACACACACACACACTTTACATTAGGCCCATACTGGAGTATGCAGCCCAGTTTGAACCCACATCTAGCCAAGCACGTAAAGAAGCTAGAGATAGGGGCAAAAGGGTTTTCAACAAGACTAATCCCAGCTAAGGGGGATGTCCTACGAGGGAGGTTAAGGGGAAAAAGACCTGTGCCCGGGGGACAGGAGAGATAGGGGGGCATGATAATTTACAATGAATGAGAGGGATGAGGTGGAAGAGACAGGATGTTCCAGAGATGGGACACAGCAACAAGGGGACACAGTTGGAAGTTGAAGACTCAGATGAATCACAGGGATGTTAGGAAATATTTCTTCAGTCAAGGGGTGGCCCGGAAGTGAATAGTTTGGGGGGCGATGTAGTGGGGGGCGGTTCCCAAGCTTTTAAAAAGGGATGTAAAACTCATGGAGCAGAGAGGACCCGGTAGCGGCCAGTGAAGAGGCGGGCCAGGAGCTGTGACTCGACCCCTGCAACCACAACTAGGTGAGTACACACACAAACACACAAACAAACAGCAAATTACCTTATTAAAACATGACTTTGCAACAAGGGAATCCAATTTCTGTATGACACAGACCAGCAGACCAGCAGACCAGCAGACCAGCAGACCAGCAGACCAGCAGACCAGCAGACCAGCAAGAATAAGGGAGAAATATTCTTTCTAGCAAAAAAAAAACGTTAAAATTTGTGGACCATTTGTTGTTTGGG
>WNWK01017850.1:0-41420 GCA_009830355.1 Cherax destructor
AACCGACCTGTTTTGATAGATGTGTTGAAGATTGTTGCTAGTGGTACACAGAGAGCCTCTGCTCCCTCTGCCAGGACCCATGGAGAGATGTTGTCCATCTTCATCGCCTTTGAGGTATGTAGTTCACTTAGCAGCCTCTTCCCCTCCTCCTCGGTTGTATGTTTTGTGTCCAGCACTTGATGGTGTACCCCACAACTCTGGCTTTGAGTTCTTTCTGTCTCCACTGTAAATACTTGTTTAAATCTCTTGTTGAGGTCTTCACATACTTCTCGGTCATTTCTTGTAGTTTTCCCTCCTTTTTTCCTCAGCCTGATTACCTGGTCTTTGACTGTTGTTTTCCTCCTGATGTGACTATACAACAGCTTCGGGTCAGGCTTGGCTTTCGCTGCTATGTCATTTCCGTATTGTCACTGGGCCTCCCTTCTTATCTCTACATATTCATTTCTGGCTCTTCAACTGTTCTCCTTATTCTCCTTGGTCCTTTGCCTTATATACTTCTTCCATTCTCTAACACACTTGGTTTTGGCCTATCTACACCTTTGGGTGAACCAAGGGCTCGTTCTGGCCATCTCATTATTTCTGTTGCTCTTGGTTACGAACCTCTCCTCTGCTTCCTTGCATATTGCTGTCACATATTCCATCATATCATTTATTGATTTTCCTGCTAATTCTTTTTCTCACTAAATCTCGTGCAGGAAGTTTCTCATGCCTGTGTAGTCATCTTTTTTTTTTTTTGTAGTTTGGCTTCATTGGTACTGCCCTTCATGCTTCCCTCTCCACTTGCAACTCTTCTATGTAGTATTCGAAGCTCAGGACCACGTGATCACTTGCTCCGAGAGAATTACTCAAGGTGAATACATGGTCCAGTCTTGCTGGATCGTCCTCTCCTCTCTCTGGTAGTGTTCCTAACGTGTTGATGCATGAGGTTTTCCAGTACCACCTCCATCATCTTTGCCCTCCACATTTCTGTGCCCCCATGTGGATCCAAATTTTCCCAATAAATTTGCTTGTGATTGAAGATACCCACAACCTGTAGCTTTGCCCTGCCCACGTGGGCCCTTCTTGCCACTTCAGCAATTGTGTCGACCATGTCTGTTACTTTCATCATGTGTATATGTGTGTGCATACTCACTTAATTGTGTGTATGTGTGTGTGTGCCCTAATTAATGTTTGCATTAATAACTCATTACAATTGTGACCAGATATAAACATTTAAATAGTTCATTACCTTTGTAACTTGTTCAGCCACCAAAACTTTGCGGCTCAGTTCCTGGACCCATTATGTACCTCTGCATAATAAAGATATTAAACTAAACTAAGACGAAGGCTCCTAGGCCTATATTTTCTCCTTGTGGATATATGGCAAAACTCTCCTGGTAGCGACGAACAACAAAATACATACCTTACATCCGTGGACTGCTTACAGAGTCAAATGCAATGTTTGCGGCTTTCACAGAGACCCACATAAAGGATCACTTGGACAATGAAATATGGATCCCGGGCTACACCCTATACAGATGTGACAGAGTGAACAGGCAAAAGAGGGGGGGGGGGAGTAGCCTGTATATCACAGCGTCACTTATATGCTCAGAACTACTAAATGCCTCAAATGATGTAGTTGAAGTTTTAGCAGTAAAGATCGAGACTCAAAACCTGGTCATCATGGTTGTATACAAGCCTCTGGATGCAACGTCCCAACAATTCCAGGAACAGCTTCTGAAAATTGACCACTGTCTGGAAAACCTTCCAGCTCCTGCCCCCAACACCTTGCTCCTGGAGGACTTCAACCTAAGGCACCTAAAATGGAGGAATATTGCAAATAATGTGGTAGCAGAGATAACACCAGGAGGCAGCTCAGATGAAAACTCGCACACACACGAGCATTTAAATCTCTGCACCAAATTCACCTTAAACCAGCAAATAATAGAGCCTACAAGATTGGAGAATACGCTGGCCCTCATCTTCACTAACAATGATGATCTGATACGAAATGACATCTTATCAAAAACAATATACTCAGATTCAGATACAGTTGACCATGATCTGTTACACTTAAAATTATCGCACTATGGTATAAGAGGACACTCCCTAAACTACCTAAAATCATACCTTAGCAACAGAAACCAATATGTGTACACAAATGGAGCTAGCTCCACCGCGCAAACTATTACCGTAGGTGTCCCACAGGGAAGTGTTCTTGGCTCACTACTCTTTCTCATTTACATTAACGACCTACCAAATGCATCTCACCCAAGCCCAGACACACTAGCCAACACTGCAAATACTGAATTGCAGAAAATATCTACCTGGATGATGACCAACAAACTTACTCTCAATATTGATAAAACCTATTTTATCCAGTTTGGGAACAGAGCTACAAACGCACCACTTAACATAATGATAAACGGGTCCCCTATCGCAAAACTCCCAGAGGGAAAATTCTTAGGAATACATCTTGACAGTGGCCTCAAATTTCAGACACATATACAACAAATCTCCAAGAATGTCTCAAAGACCGTGGGAATACTATCCAAGATACGGTACTATGTTCCACAACCAGCTCTCCTTACCCTATATCACTCACTCATTTACCCCTACCTCACCTATGGAATCTGCGCATGGGGCTCTACATCAATAACTCATCTCAGACCACTAATAACACAACAAAAGGCAGCAGTTAGAATGATAACAAATTCTCACTCCAGGCAACATACTCCACCAATATTCAAAAACCTAAACTTACTCACCATACAAGACATCCATACTTTTTCCTGTGCCTATTACATACATAGAACACTCTATGCAGATATTAACCCACCACTCAAAATTCTCCTTACTAATTTTAACAGGACACATGACCATAACACTAGACACAGATCACTCTCGATGTTCCCGTGTCCACCTAACACTATGTAAAACTCAATGCACATAAAAGGCACGAAAATTTGGAATTCATTACCTGTCATTGCCAAAGAAACCCTACCTGTACCCCAATTCAAAACGATGCTAAAAAACCACCTTCTCACCCAAAGCTAATTGCTCCATATCAACCATTCCCAGCAAAGTAGAATAATCACTTAACGTAAAACCTGACTATTCAAGTCAATGTAATGTATGAATGAACGAATGAATGAATGTAAAACCTGTTATGAATAATACTTACTTAGCTAATTATTCCCACAACACTTACATTATAATGACCACGTAAACTAACTGCAATGCAATTAATTGTTTTAAATTGTTATCTCACTCAATTAGTTGCATTGCTGCAATAAATTGCTACAATTAATTGATATGTTCAACTTATATTCAAACTTTATAACTTAGATATGCAACTTTACTTATTTTATAAATTATCAACCATAACTTTTTATTATTTTATTATTATTATTGCTTTAATTTGTTTAATCTGATTTAATTAATTTTATAATGAAGACTTAAGTACAAAACTATGTTCAAACTTCATAGCTTAAATACTCACCTTTACTCATTGTATACTATCTACAAAAATTCTTACAATTTAGTTTTAAGTTAATTTTAAGTCTGCCCAAAATGCCCTGCATACTAGGGGCTTTTGGCAATAACCAAATGTAATTCTTTGTATCATGTCCAAATAAAATTATTATTATTATTATTATTATTATTATTATTAGTATCACAATATAATAGAGGTCCAGATATGTATGTGGGGGGCCCCAGACCGACAAAATGTGATCAGTCATGATGGAGCCTTCACCAAATTCAACTTCAATAACAAAAACATAAGGTGGGACCAAGTAAACCAAGTCCTAAATGATATAAACTGGGAAGATAGCCTAAGCACCTCAGATCCTAACCTATGTCTAGAACAAATTAACTCTGTGGCACTTGAGGTTTCCTCAAGACAAATTCCCTTAAGGAAAAGGAGGAGAAGATGTAAACTAGAAAGAGAAAGGCGCTCCCTATACAGGCGAAGGCAAAGAATAACAGAGTGACTACAAGAGGCCAATATATCTGAAATATGTAGGGAGACACTAAAACTAAAGGAATCTTACATTATTATAATCATGGGGGGAGCGCTAAACCCATAGGATTATACAGTGCATGGGGGGGATGGAAGGTATTCAGGTTCAATTCAGGGAACCGGAGCACAGATCCAATTCCCTAGACCAAGAGCCCCTCAACAGCGTCAACGAACCGTCCTTGAGGGGAAGGAATCTTACAGGAATCATGAACGTGGGAAGAACTAAAAGCCATAAATGAAAATGAAAGAAACCTAAAGTATTTCTTTTCTTATGCCAAATCAAAGTTGAGAACAACATCCAGTATTGGGCCCCTACTTAAACGGGATGGGTCCTACACAGATGACAGCAAGGAAATGAGTGAGCTACTAAAGTCCCAGTATGACTCAGTTTTTAGCGAGCCGCTAACCAGACTGAAAGTCGAAGACGTAAATGATTTTTTTGAGAATGCCATAGAACTTGATAGAGGCAAACCTATCTGACATTATCCTGATGCCAAATGACTTCGAAGAGGCGATAAATGACATGCCCACGAACTCCGCCCCAGGCCCAGACTCGTGGAACTCCGTGTTCATCAAGAATTGCAAGAAGCCCCTATTACGTGCTTTTAACATCCTATGGAGAGGAAGAATGGACACTGGGGTTGTTCCGCAGTTACTAAAAAAACAGACGTAGCCCCACTCCACAAAGGGGGCAGTAAAGCACTGGCAAAGAACTACAGACCAACAGTGCTAACCTTTCCATATCATAAAAATCTTTGAAAGGGTTCTAAGAAGCAAGATCGCCACTCATCTAGATACCCATCAATTACACAACCCAGGGCAGCATGGGTTTAGAGCAGGTCGCTCCTGTCTGTCCCAACTACTCGACCACTACGACAAGGTCCTGGATGTTGTAGAAGACAAACAGAATGCAGATGTTATATACACAGACTTTGCAAAAGCCTTCAACAAGTGTGACCATGGTGTAATAGCACACAAAATGCGTGATAAAGGAATAACAGGAAAAGTTGGCAGATGGATCTATAATTTCCTAACAAATAGAACACAAAGAATAGTAGTCAACAGAGTAAAGTCTGAGGCGGCTACGGTGAAAAGCTCTATTCCACAAGGCACAGTACTCGCTCCCATCTAGATCCTCATCCTCATATCGGACATAGACAGGGATATAAACCACAGTGCCGTGTCTTCCTTTGCAGATGACACCCGAATCTGCATGACAGTGTCCACCATTGAAGACACTGCAAGACTCCAAGCAGACATCAACCAAATCTTTAATGAAGTTCAATGATGAGAAATTTCAATTACTCTGATATAGAAAACATGAGGAAATTAAAGTTTCCTCGGAGTATAAAACAAATTCCAACCACACAATAGAGCGAAAAACTAATGTCCAAGACCTGGGAGTGGTCATGTCAGAGGATCTTACCTTTAAGGACCATAACACTGTAGCAATTGCATATGCTAGAAAAATGACAGGATGGATAATGAGAACCTTCAAAACCAGGGATGCCAAGCCCATGATGACACTTTTCAGGTCGCTTGTTCTATCTAGGCTGAAATATTGCTGCACACTAACTGCACCTTTCAAGGCAGGTGAAATTGCTGATCTAGAAAATGTGCAGAGAACCTTCACAGCATGCATAACTGCGATAAATCACCTCAATTACTGGGAACGCTTGAAGTTCCTAAACCTGTACTTCCTAGAATGCAGGCGGGAGAGATACATTATTATATACACTTGGAAAATCCTAGAGGGATTAGTACCAAACTTGCAGACGAGTCACTTCCTAAGAAAGCAAAAGACTCGGTAGACGATGCAACATCCCCCCAATGAAAAGCAGGGGTGCCACTAGCACGTTGAGAGACAACATAATAAGTGTCAGGGGCCCAAGACTGTTCAACTGCCTCCCAGCATACATAAGGGGGATTACCAATAGACTCCTGGCTGTCTTCAAGCAGGCACTGGACAGGCACCTAAAGTCGGTGCCTGACCAGCTGGGCTGTGGTTTGTATGTCGGACTGTGTGCGGCCAGCAGTAACAGCCTGGTTGATCAGGCTCTGATTCCACCATGAGGCCTGGTCACAGACCGGGCCGCGGGGGCGTTGACCTCCGGAACTCTCTCTAGGTAAACTCCAGGTAGTTTAAATGCTGCACAGTTGGCGTTCACTGTACACTATTTCCCTTTTTTTGACTCAGAGAATACTAGTATTCACTAGATTAGCCACCAGAACTGAAGAGATTCACTTAATATGTTCACTAACACAGTTCAATGTTTTTAACCCAAAATCTCCTACAATGATCCAAGAAACTACAGGATCACGTGGCCACACATCTGCCTCACACTACACCTATAATAATAATAATAGTAATAATAATAAATAATTTCATTATTTCTACAAGTATAGTACATGTACAAAGTATACAGGCCTCCTACCTGATATCAGTGACATACTACTATATAGAAAGCCCTTTGTTATACCTGGAGTATGCCTGGAGAGGGCTTCAGGGGTCAACGCCCCCACGGCCCGGTCTGTGACCAGGCCTAATGGTGGATCAGGGCCTGATCAATCAGGCTGTTACTGTTGGCCTCATGCAACCCAATGTACGAACCACATCCTGGTTGGTCAGGTACTGAGTTTAGGTGCTTGTCCAGTGCCTTCTTGAAAACAGCCAGGTGTCTAATGGTAATCCCCCTTGTGCATACTGGGAGACAGTTGAACAGTCTTGGGCACCTGATACCTATTGTGTTGTCTCTTATGGTGCTAGTGGCGCCCCTGCTTTTCATTGGGAGGATGTTGCATCGTCTGCTGAGTCTCTTGCTTTCATAAGGAGTGATTTACGTGTGCAAGTTTGGTACTAATTCCTCTAGGATTTTCCAAGTGTAAATAATCATGTATCTCTCCCGCCTGCATTCCAGGGAGTACAGGTTGAGGAACGCCAAGTGTTCCCAGTAATTGAGGTGTTTTATCGCAGTTATGCGTGCCGTGAAGGTTCTCTGTACATTTTCTAGGTCAGCAATTTCACCTGCCTTGAAAGGTGCTGTTAGTGTGCAGTAATATTCCAGCCTAGATAGAACAAGCGACCTGAATTATTATTATTATAATCAAATAGAAGCGCTAAACCACAAGGGTTATACAGCAAAGTGACCTGAAGAATGTCATCATGGGCTTGGCATCCCTAGTTCTGAAGGTTCTCATTATCCATCCTGTCATTTTCTAGCAGATGCGATTGATAGTGTTGTGATCTTTGAAAGTGAGATCCTCTGACATTATCACTCCCAGGTGTTTTACAATAGTTTTCGCTCTATTGTGTGGTTGGAATTTGTTTTTTACTCCGATATAGTTTTATTTTCTTCACATTTTCCATATCGGATTATTATAATTATAATCATGGGGGAGCACTAAACCCGTATGATTATACAGCGCCTGTGGGGGGATGGAAGGCATTCAGGCTTAATTCAGGGAACTGGAGCACAGATTCAATTCGCTAGATCAAGAGCCCCTCACCAGCATCAAGGAACCTCCCTTGTGGGGTTTCCATATCGGAGTAATTGAAATTTCTCATCGTTGAACTTCATATTGTTTTATGCAGCCCATTTAAAGATTTGGTTGATTTCCACCTAGAGTCTTGCAATGTCTTCAATGGATAACTGTCATGCAAATTTGAGTGTCATCTGCAGAGGAAGACACGGTGCTGTGGCTTACATCCCTGTCTATGTCAGATATGAAGATGAAGAACAGGATGGGAGCGAATACTATGCCTTGTGGAACAGAGCTTTCACAGTAGCCGGCTCAGACTTTACTCTGTTTACTACTACACTTTGTGTTCTATTTGTAAGGAAATTATAGATCCATCAACCAACTTTCCCTGTTATTTCTTTATCACGCATTTTGTGCGCTATTACACCATGATCACACTTGTCAAAGGATTTTGCAAAGTCTGTGTATACTACATTTGCATTTTGTTTGTCTTCTAGAGTATCCAGGACCTTGTCATAGTGATCCAGTAGTTGGGATAGGCAGGAGCGACATGCTCTAAACCCATATTGCCCTGGGTTGTGTAACTGATGGGTATCTAGATGGGTGGCGATCTTGCTTCTTAGAACCTTTCAAAGATTTTTATGATGTGGTATGTTAGCGCTATTGGTCTGTAGTTCTTTGCTATTGCTTTACTGCCACCTTTGTGGAGTGGGGCTATGTCTGTTGTTTTTAGTGTGTGTGGGATGACCCTGTTTCCATGCTCCCTTCCCATAGGATGTTAAAAGAACATGTGCTCCAGTTTCTTGCAGTTCTTGATGAACACAGAGTTCCATGAGTATGGGCCTGGGCCAGAGTGCATGGGTATGTCATTTATTGCCTTTTCAAAGTCTTGTGATGTTAGGATAATATCAGAGATTTTTGAGGTGACCAAATTTTGAATCTCAGTCATAAAGAATTCTGACAACCTCAAATCAAGGGTGATGGACTAATTACATCATCTTCATATCTTTACTGTTCCTGTCTACTTTCTGTACTCGACTGAAGAAGCCTACTGTGTAGGTGAAATGTTTCAGAATAAAGTTGCCTAACTGTTGCCTATGTGTCTTACCTACCAACCTGTCAGTATTGTATACCATTTTGATATTTACTGCATTAATACTGCAAGCTGGGGGCCTACTGTATGGACTAGAGCAAAATTTAGAAATATAACGTCTGAAAAATATGAGCCTAAGTCTGACAATGTTACATGATAAAGGATTAGTACTTACTAGAATCACTTGCATTTAGAGGGATAATTATATTGGAAAATGCAACCTTATTCTTCCCAGAATTTTCTCTACCTTGTGTACAAGACAAACTATACATGAAGAAGTGTAATGATATGGAGTTTTAACAAAATTTTTATGCTTGAGTGTATGGTTATAGCTTCCGACTGTTAAGCTAATGTAAGATTTGACACAAAAATCATAAATAATATGGAAAGATTACTAATACTCCTTGAAAAGTTATGACTTTTTATTACATTATAAACTTTGTAAGTATAATACATTACAAAGAAGTCTTAATTTCACTTATGACTAGCATTTCTTCCTCCTGCTGTGAGGAACTTCCTTTTTCCACATCGAGTCGTCCTCTGTTTACCACTGGGTTTTGAGCATACATGTAGGTTGCATATATCACAAGGGCAATGGCTGCTGCTGTCCACCAGTCAATAGGAATACCAAATATGATCTGTTACAAAATAAATAATGTTCAAATTACTACATGCTACACTGGCTACATGTATGAGTTTGCTGCATGTAAAATTAAATTTTCATAATTTTAAAGTTCCTCTGAGGGATTTATATTAAAATTACTATTTTGAAACTACAGTGAAACCTCAGTTTTCATTTTAGCCCTCCACGTTTCTGGGCCCCCATGTAGCTCCAAGTTCTCCCAGTCAGTTTTTTTGTGATTGAAGTCACCTAAAATTAGTAGCTTTGCCCTACTCACATGAGCCCTTCTGGCCACTTCAGACAGTGTGTCAACCATTGCTCTGTTACTCTCATCATACTCTTGCCTTGGTCTCCTGCTGTTCTGTGGTGGGTTATACATCACTGCAATTACCACCTTGGGACCTCAGACTGAAGTGTTCCTATTATGCAGTCTCTTGCTTCACCTCTGTCACTTCTTTACAGCTCATCAAAATCCCATTGGTTTTTGATGAGCAGTGCCACTCCTCCACCCCCTCTGTTCCCTTTGTCTTTCCTCAGGATCTGATATCCTGTTGGAAGATGACATCTGTTATCATTCCTGTGAGCTTGGTTTCGGTGAGAACTATGATGTCCGGTGATGTCTCTTTGATTCTTTCATGCCACTCGCGGACTTTTTAATTATTCCATCAGCATTGGTGTACCATACCTTCAGTTTCCTCTCCAACACTGTGCTCTGGGGGTCTGTGGGTGGAGGACCTGGCAGTGTGCTGTGGGATTCTACAGCATAGTGTGGGTGGAGGCTGTAAGTGTGGACTGTGGTTTGTGTTGGGATAGCGTGTTTGGTTGTGGGGTTCTGGGTGTGTTCTGTGTGTGCTTGCACTTGTTGCTCTGCCCTGCTTTGGTTGTCCTCTGCTGATTCTGTCCTTGTCTCTCTTCCTAGCCCCTTTCGCTCTGTTCCTCTCCCTCAGCTGCTGCTGTTCTGTTCTTGTTCTGTCTCGGACTAGGAACACCCTCTTGTATGGTGATGATTCCTTCAGCCATGATTTCTCTTGCAGGATCCTGTTTCGCACTGTTTCTGTCTTGAAAATCAGTTTGACCAGCCAATTTCTCCTCCTTCAAGTACTCTCCTATTCTCTGAAAATTTACTATCTCAGTCATGTCCCCTTCGCCTATTTCTTTGACGATGTTTTCAAACTCCTGTTTATCTTCCTGCCATCTTTCATTGTGTCCTCCCTTTGCTCTCCTGAAACCCATGAATAAACACTGACTTCTCCCTCTCCTCCTCCCATTGCCTTTCCCTCTGTGTCTCGTTTGTACATGGCCGTTGTCTCCCTTATTTTTTCCTGTAACTCTCGGTGGCAGGGTCGTGCCTCTGCATGGGACTGCGTGTGTGCATGCGTGCATGCATGAGTTTGTGTGTACACATGTGCATGCTTGTGTGTGTGAGGTGTTGTTTATAACCATTGACCCTGCTATTAGTACACAAAGTGTACTAACACCTGTCTATTAACACCTGTCTACTAACACCTGTATACTAACTCCTGTCTACTCTTGCCTATAATTTTATAAGTTCATTATATGGAAGTCAGTTATAACAAGGGTTTACTGTAAATATTAGACTGAACTTACCCATGATAAAACTTGCTGTGAACATCAGTTCAAGTGCAGAAGCAAATGTTTTGAGGATAGAGTTCAAACTTCAGAGGAAAAGCTGGTTTACGTGCCAACTGCAGCATTGTTGAGAATGATGGCAATACAGACACCTGCCACACCTGCCAAAGTAAACACAATACAATAAAAGCAAAAGACAGACACCTGCCCCCGTCAATATACACACAATGATAATAGCAGTGAAAAATACCTGTCAATATAAGCAGACACCTGCCACACCTGTTAATATAAACCCGACACCTCCCAAAACCTGTTAATATAAGCAGACACCTGCAATACCTGTTAATATAAACAGACACCTGTCATATCTGTCAATTAAACACAGAATAACAGCAATGACAGCCCCCCTGCCACCCCAAATGCCGAAATAGACACCGCCCCCCGTCTATATAAACAGAAAATGGCGTAGCAATGACAGACATCTGTCAAATAAACAGACACCTGGTCCCACTGCCAATATAAATAGACACCTGCCCACCTGTCCCAAAATAAACAGGCACTTGTCACACCTTTAGTCTCACACTGCAGCAACGTAAGTTTAAGTCAAATGAAAAGGGAATCAAAATGTCATCGTCTGTTGAACAAAATTTAAAAAATAATTTTAATTTTCAATTTAATTACATAAAATATTTATTATGCCATGAATCTGTATGTATTCTAAAAACCAGGAGTGTTGCCCAAAATGCTATGACCTCCAAAACACTTCTATGTGGAAAACTTCTTTCATTGTTTCAACTTTTTTGATAATTTGTATCACTGTCTTCACCTAAGGTAAACTTGGCTGATAGTTCACATTAAACTGCTTATATTGCTTCACAATCTTTTAAACGGTAAATTTGGGCAGTGTGATAGATCCCATCAATGCTATATAAACAAAGGGTGCACAGTGTGTCTTACATATTTTCACAAATTCATAAAAGGGGTGTAAACAAAGGTTGCAGTTTCTAGCAGCTTCTTATCTTGTAGAAGATGGGTGGTAGGCCTACATACGGAGAATGGGTCAAATGGTCAGTGTGCATAGTATAAAAAAATCCTGCAGCACGCAGTGCATAGAAAAAAAAATCCCCAACCATGTTTTGGTTTAAAACACCGGCTTTGCGGTGAATTTTCATATGGTATTTATAATTATATTCTTTTTTTTTGGTTTAAATTTGGGAAAAACAGAGATGATTTTGAATGGTTTACAGACTAAAACTACTTGAAATTGAGCTCAAAGTAACGAAATGCTCAATTTTTGCCGATGTTCAAGTAAACAAATAACATCACCCGTTCAATACCATTTCAACTGGTGGGTCTAATATGCTTTCAAAATGAGCTGATATTATTTATCCATTTTAACACTAATGCAGTAGCCTGCCAAAAATAAATCTATTTTTGTGTGAATAAAAATTCAAAATGGAGAGTAAGCGTAATAAAGGGGACCTGGAGACCTGACAAATTGAACAGAAAATGTTATTTTAGTGCTAGAAATGTTTGTATTGTTAATTCTGGACCATTTTGAAATTGGCCTTACTTGAATTGTGTATAAAATTTGGGCCCCAAATTACAATTTCTGATCACCTTTATTGGGTAGTTAAAATTGGTAAATGGGAGGTTTCTTTCCAGTCGATAGAAAAATGGGTTCTGGCGAAATACCTGTGAGTTTGGTTGACGGGAAAAAAATGGAATTGGCTGCACACTAACTGCACCTTTCAAGGAAGGTGAAATTGCTGCCCCTAGAAAATGTGCAGGGGGACACTTGGCATGCATAACTGCGATAAACCACCCCCAATTACTGGAAATGTAATTTCCCCAAAACCTGTACTCCCTAGAATGCAGGCGGGAGAATACATTATTATATACATTTGGGAAAAATCCTAGAGGGATTAGTACCAAACTTGCACATGAAAATCACTCCCACAAAGAAAAAAGACTCGGCGGGCGATGTAACATCCCCCAATGAAAAGCAGGGGTGCCACTAGCACGTTGAGAACAACACAATAAGTGTCAGGGGCCCAAGACTGTTCAACTGCCTCCCCCCCAACATAAGGAGGATTACCAATGGGCCCCTGGCTTTTTTCCAAGCGGGCCCTGGACAGGCACCTAAAGTCGGTACCCGACCAGCCAGGCTGTGGTTCGTACGTTGGACTCGTGCGAGCAGAAACAGCCTGGTTGATCAGGCCCTGACCCACCATGAGGCCTGGTCACATTATTATTATTATAATCAAATGGGCGCTAAACCACAGGGGTTATCGGGCGCTGCAGGTTATTTTAGGATGCAGGGAGAGTGTGTTGTAAGAGGGAGATGGAGGTTGTGGGGTATGGAGTGAAAGATGACGGTGGGTAGTGCAGGGGTGGAGGGTAGCGAGATCGAGGTAAAAGGGGACTGGGGAAATTTGCAAGAGGTATAATCTTCAGAGTTTGTGTAGTAAGTCAGTTTCTGCCCAAAAAGTCAACAAGAGGGTGGATTAAAGGAGGTCCCATCTGCAAGGGAAGGTAAAGAAAGGGCCGCAGAGCGAAGACGTCGTTGGAGGTAAATTCTGCGTGCTCGTTGATAAATGGGCAGTCCCAAAAGGATATGTCGAACAGACACTGGAACCTGACAATGCTCACAGAGAGGGCGGGAGCCTCTCCATGAGATACCCGTGAAATAAGACGAGTGTGGCCGATGCGAAAACGGGAGAGAAATAGTCTCCCCCAAACCCTTTACATTGGTGACAAGAAGAAGGCCAGAAACCTATAACCGGTTTAATAGAATGAAGTTTGTTATTCCCGCAGGTCAGACCAAACGTTGTTGCCCAAGGGTTCGAAGGTGGTAGCAATGACACTAAAATAGTCCCTGAAAGGAACACCTCTATATGGGAAAATGGAAGGTCATGCTGCTGACGGGGCAGCAATGTCTCTTTCTATTGCCCGCATAACGTCAACATGACCAGGGACCCCAAAAAAAAACAATATCTTATGCTTGCTAAAGATACGGCGTAACCAAAGGTGGATACGAAGAACTAGGGGGTGAGGGGTATCAATTTTACATATAGCCTTAAAGCACTAAAAGGGGTCTGAACTGACAACAAATGGTGACTCGGCATGATTCAATACGGATAAGTGCCACAAAGAATGGCATGACCTTCCAGTTTCACCTTAGGGTGTTCCTTTCACGGACTATTTGCGATCATTGCTGCCACCTTCGCACCCGTTTAGCCTGCGCTGGTCTGATATGGCACTGAACAACAAAGCTTCATTCAATAAACGATTATAATTTCTGGCCCCTTCTTCTTGTCACCAATGTCAGGTTGAGGTGCTCTCTCCGTCTCCATCGTCACGAGCCATGGAGAGCCACCCCCTCAGAGGCGTGTCAGGGCCCTCCGAGCCGATATGTCCTGACAACTGCCACTCCTATCAGCATTGCCTGAAACCCCACGCCTCCAGCGGCGTCTTTCTCTACTTCCCTTTCTTGCAGATGAGACTCCTTGTCTAACTCTCTTGTTGACTTTGACTGAAACGACACTCACAAACTTTCAGCACCCTCCACCTCGTCTCTGCTACCCTCTTCGCTACTTGCCGTCTGCACTCCATACCCTGCTAATGCGTCATCTTACAACACGCTCTCCCTGCATCTACAATAACCTACTGGCGCTAACCTGTGTTGCGCTTCTGTGTTATAGTAATAATGTGTGACCAAAGGCCTAATGGATGAGGAGCCCTGTTCAGGCTGTTTCTGCTGCTGAACGCTGGCTCCCAGCGTCTGACCTTTGTGTCGTGACTTTTTAATGCCTGCAGCCGAAGTGCAATCTCCGCCTTTGCTGGGGCTGGTGTCTTGAGCTGACTGCATGTGTTGGCCTCAACGTGTGTGGCACCCCTGCTCGTGAGATATTATCGCCTGCAGCTCTTTGCCTAAACCAGGAGTGTTCATGTGCAGAGACTGTCTGTAATTTTCAATGTATACAATGTGTCTCTCAGCCTCATGAGGCCACGGGGCCCAAGGCTTCAAGCATTTCAATGGTGAGTGGTTCTGCCAGTTATACACGTGAGTTCTGCACATTTTCTGGGTCGGCGAGATTTCACAGCTTCCTTGAGTGCAGTTAGTGTGCGGCCAATTACGACCCAGTCAGCCAAACTCATAGATGTTCGCTAAGACTCCATTTTGTTCTATCGTGAGGCAAAGAAACCTCCCATTACCAATTTCAACAACTAAAGTGATCGAAAATTATCAATTTTGGCAATTTCCTTACGCAATTAATGTAATTTCAAATGGTCAAGTGCTAATACAAGCATTTCTAGCACTAAAGCAACATTTTCTCTGTTCGTGGTCATGCAGGCATCCTCTTTTAATGAGCACTCTGGTGAGCCACCAGCCACACAGGCTGGAGCCCCATGCAGGCTGCCATTGGTCAGGTGAGCATGGTATCAGCTCATTTTGGCCATATTGACCGCAGTTCCATGTATTGAGCAGTGTTATTTGTTTACTCTTGAACATCGGCTGCATGTACATTTTCTCTTGCTGGCTCAATTTCCAAGTAGTTTATCTGTAAACATTCAAAATAAATCTCTGTGCCAAATGAACAAATGAAGATACTGATATAAAAATATATATGAAAACCACCTGCAAATTCAAAACAAAAACATGGTTAAAGTTTTTCTCATGCACTGCGTGCTCTGGGCCCACACCGCCTTGCACTGACCACTCAGGCCCAGACCTGCACCAGTATGTATACCAGTATCTACACAGATGAAGCTGCTTGCGCTACGGCCTTGTTCATCCTTTGTAATTTGTGAAAGTATATGCCCACTGTGCGCCCGCTGTTATATAGCATTGATAGGATCTATCACACTGTCCCATCGGTTTATATAGATTGTGAGCAATGTAAGCAGTTTAATGAACTATCAGCCAAACTGCCAGGTGAAGGCAGTATTTAATTATCGAAGCAAGTTGAGCAATGGTTTTCCGCATAGAAGTGTTTGAAGGTCATAACATTACGAGCAACATGTACATACGAATTGTGGCGCCAATAAATATTTTAATATATATTAGAATGAAAATTAAGTCTCTTTGCAAATTTGTTCAACAACGATGACATTTGTTACCTTTCATATTGACTTAGAGCTTTGCGTTTTGTGTGTTTACGACACAGTGTAAGTACTGTTTATTTGGCAGTGTAGCAAAATCCAACGGCAGATGTCTGTTTATGTTTGACAGATGTCTGTCATTATATAAGTCATTTTCTTTATACTGTTGGGTGTGACTTAGTATTATTTAGGCCAGTTATAGCAGTGTCTATCATTGCGATGTGTTTGAGCTAATGTTTGTATTGCAATGATGTTATGATGCAGGTATTACTGAGTGTCTACATATTAACAGATGACAAATGTCTGAGCAGGTGTCCTTTGTATTATCATGTGTGTATATTGACAGTGTGACAGTGTCTGTCATTATATCATTGTATTGTGTTTACTGGCAGTGTGACGTGTGTCATTCTCAGCTAATGCTGCAGTGTACATCGTAACAACTTTCCTCAGAGTTTGAACTCTATCTCAAAACATTTATACCACTTGAACGATGTTCACAACAGTTTATCATGGGCAATTCCAGTCTGTACAGTAAAACACTGTTTGCCTTGACTTCCATATAATGAACTTATAAGTATGAGCAAATGGGCTACAGAGTGTTGTGTTTCCCAGTGTTAGATATTACTGATAAGCCTTAATGATTATAAACAACACCTCACACACCTGCACATACACACACAAAACTCATGCATGTATGCCTGCCACATGCAGGCTTTTGATACCGGGGTGAGAAAAATGAGGAAGGCAACGATACATCTAGCGCAGAGGAAGCGTGGGAAGAGAGAGAGTCGTGTTCATGAGTTCGGGAGGCAAAGGAAGGACAATAATGGCAGAAGATGCTGGGGACCCTGGCTATCGTCAAAAAAATGAGCGAAGGGTGACTGGTGTAAATGCCAGAGGAAGTGGGAGGCGCTGTGGCTGGTCATTGTTTCCAGACAGCGCAGTCTTGGCTGGGTCAGAAAATGTGGCTGAGAATCATCACGCCTGGAAGGGTGATTCCTGGTCCGGGCAATTTCAAGTGGTAGGCACCAGCTGAGGGCAGGCAGGAAGAGACAGGACAGTGGCACAAGACAGCTGTAGTGCAGCTCACAAGCCTGGCCCCTTAACCAGTCCCACAACACAGCCTCCGCCCCACACCAACAACAGGCACAGATTTCCACAGGCCCCCAAGTGTGAGCATGTTATGTCTTGTCGATATTAAAAATCGACAATATTTCAAAGCATCATAATTCTGGCTCTTCGACCTGTGCTGTCATCTTTCCAACAGGATATCAGCCTCCCTGAAGCACAAAGAAAGCAGGGGGTGGAGGAGTGGCTGCTGCAAAACCAGTAAGTGCAATGAGCTCAAAAGTGACAGAAGATGGCTGTTCTGTGAACACTTCGATCTGAAGTGGGTGGCAGTACGTGATGCTATGGCTCACCCAGGCAGCGAGACAGGCATGATAGTAACAGAGCAATGGTGAAGCACTGTCTGAAATTGACTTGAAAGCCTCATCTGTTGTTAAAAGCACAGGTGATCAATCACAAAACTGACAGAGCAGACTACATGGAGAGCTAAAAAATGAAAACTGAGTTTCACTAACAATTTCAAAATAACAGTAACTCAAATCCCTCAGAGAACACAAAATATAATTTAATTTTACATCACATTCATCTATGTATTATAGTATATATTATTGAACATTAACATTGTAACGAATCATATTGTATTCTGACGATGTACTGTGATAACCTATGTGCTCAAACAGTAGTAAACAGAGGACGACTTCGATGTGAAAAATTTGGCAATGCTAGTCATAAGTGAAATTAAGACTTCCTAACTTGCTGTGTCTGCTTACAAAGTTTATAATGTAAAGTCATAGCCCGAGGCTGTGTGTCTTTCTATTATTTTTGTGTCAATCTTACATTAAACTTGGAAATAACCATACACTCAGCATAAAAATTACAGGTAAAAAACTTCCATGTCATTACACTTCTTCAATGTATGATTGTCTTTGTACCTGGTGAAATTCTGGGAAGAAATGGGTTGCATTTGTCCTCTACTCTAGTGATTGTAAGTACTAATCGCTATCATGTAACGTGTGAAGCTCATATTTTTCGACGTTATATTCAAATTTTCAGGCCCAACTGCATTGTTAATGCGGTAATCAAATGTTACAACGACAATTGTGGGTAAGCATGTTTAACAGTTAGCAACTTATTCTGAAATGCCACGCAGTGAAGAGGCGAGGCTGACAAAGATAGCGAAATGATGTGACCATCACCTGATTACAGTTGTCCGAAATTCTTTATGACTGGATTCTCCAGGGCTGGTCACCCTCAAAATGTACGATGTCTAACATCTGAAAGGCAATATGCCCATTAAGCTAATTACTCGTGAACTCTGTGTTCATCAAGGGCTGCAGGGTGGAACCTGTGCTGGCATCTATGGGAGAGGGGCATGAAAGCAGAGGTCATCCCACACACCAAAACAGACATAACCCACTCCACAAGGTGGCAGTAAAACAGCAAAGAACTACAGATAATGGCGCTAACATACCACATCATAAAAATCTTTGAGAAGGGTTCTGAACAGTGCATGCACCCATTCTAGTACCACATCAGTTACCTGATAGAGCAATATGGGTTTAGAGCATGTAAATACACCTATCCCAGCTACTGGATCGCCTGACAAGGTCCTGGATGCTCTAGAACAAGCAAGTACTGAATGTAGTATACACAGACTTTGCAAAATCCTTTGACAGAATTGTGATCATGGTGTAATGGCACCAAGATGCGTGATAAAAGAAATAGCAGGGAAAGTTGGTTGATGGATCTATAATTTCTTACAAATAGAACACAAAGTGCTTATTAGTAAACAGAGTAAAGTCTGAGCCGGCTACTGTGAAAGCTCTGTTCCACAAGGCATAGTATTCGCTCCCGTCCCACTGTTCTTCATCTTCATATCTAACTGAGGGATGTAAACCTGGCAGCGTGTCTTCCTCTGCAGATGACGCTCAAGGTACATGACAGTTATCCATTGAAGACATTGCAAGACTCTAGGTGGAAATCAACCAAATCTTTAAATGGGCTGCATAAAACAATATAGTTCCAGCGATGAGAAATTTCCAGTGCTCGATATGGAAACCACAAGGGAGGTTCTTAGTGCTGAGTGAGGCTCTTGATCTGAATTGAATCTGTGCTCCAGTTCCTGAATTAAGCTGAATGCCTTCCCATCCCTGGGCGCTGTATAATCATACGGGTTTGAGTGCTCCCCATGATTATAATTATAATAATCAAATGTGAAATGTGAAGAAAAATAAAACTATAGCGGAGTAAATTCCAACCACACAATAGAGGCAAGCTTATTGTAAACACCTGGGAGTGATAATGTCAGAGGATCTCACTTTTGAGTCACAACACTTTATCAATCGCATCTGCTAGAAAAATGACAGGATGGATATTAGGAGGAGACACTAGAACTAGGGATGCCAATAATATTGACATTCTTCAGGTCACTTTGCTGTATAACCCTTGGTTTAGCGCTTCTCATTTGATTATAATAATAATAATTCCAGAATTCGCTTGTTCTATCTAGGCTGGAATATTACTGCTACTAACAGCACCTTTCAAGGCAGGTGAATTGCTGACTACAGAAAATGTACAGAGAACCTTCACGTACGCATAACTACGATAAAACACTCAATTGCACAGGAACACTTGGCGTTCCTCAACCTGTACTCCTGGAATGCAGGCGGGAGATACATGATTATTTACCTTGGAAAATCCTAGAGGAATTGTTGCCAAACTTGCACCATTAAATCACTCCCTTATGAAAGCAAAGACTCAGCAGACGTGCAACATCACTCCCAATGAAAACGGGGCGCCACTAGCACCATAAGAGACAACCTGACCGGGTATCAGGTGCCCAAGACTGTTGCTTCATCTTGGTATGCACAAGGATTACATTAGACACAGCTGTTTTCAAGAAAGAGCACTGGACAAGCACCTAAACTCAGTACCTGACCAACCAGGATGTGGATTCGTACATTGGATTTGCATAAGGGCCAACAATGGCTGTGATTGAAGTCAGGCCCTGATCACCATTAGGCCTGGTCACAGACCGGGCCGTGGGGGAGTTGACCCCCAAAGGCCTCTCAGAGCATCTCAGGTATAACAAGGGCTTTCTATAGTAGTATGTCACTGATATCAGGTAGGAGGCCTGTATGCTTTGTACATGTACTATACTTGTAGAAATAATGAAATTATTTATTATTATTATATTATTATTATTATAGGTGTAGTGTGAGGCAGATGTGTGGCAGCGTGATCCTGTAGTTTCGGATCGTGGCAGGAGATTTTGGGTTAAAAACGTTGAACTGTGTTAGTGAACATATTAAGTAGATCTCCAGTTCTGGTGCTAATCTAGTGAATACTAATTATTCTCTGAGTCAAAAAAAAAAAAGAGGAAATAGTGTGCAGTGAGCGTAACTGTGCAGCGTTTAAACTACCTGGAGTTTGCCACAGAGAGAGTTCCGGTCCAACGCCGACCGGTCTGTGGCCAGAGCTCATGGTGGATCAGAGGCCTGATCCCAGCCAGGCTGTTGTGCTGGCCACGCAGTCCGACGTACGAACCACAGCCCGCTGGTCAGGTACCTACTTTAGATGCCTGTCATGCCTGTGAAGACAGCCAGGGTCTATTGGTAATCCCCTTATGTATGCTGGGAGGCAGTTGGACAGTCTTGGGCCCCTGACACTTATTGTGTTGTCTCTCAACGTGCTAGTGGCACCCCTGCTTTTCATTGGGGGGATGTTGCATCGTCTGCCGAGTCTTTTGCTTTTGTGGGGAGTGATTTTTGTGTGCAAGTTTGGTACTAATCCCTCTAGGATTTTCAAAGTGTATATAATAATGTATCTCTCCTGCCTGCGTTCTAGGGAGTACAGGTTTAGGAACTTAAAGCGTTCCCAGTTATTTAGGTGGCTTATCGCAGTTATGCATGCTGTGAAGGTTCTCTGCACATTTTCTAGGTCAGCATATTCACCTGCCTTGAAAGGTGCAGTTAGTGTGCAGCAATATTCCAGCCCAGATAGAACAAGCGATCCTGAAAAGTGTCATCATGGTCTTGGCATCCCTGGTTTCGAAGGTTCTCATTATCCATCCTTTCATTTTTCTAGCAGATGCGATTGCTACAGTGTTATGGTCTTTGAAGGTGAGATCCTCTGACATAATCACTCCCAGGCCTTTGACATTAGTTTTTCGTCTATTGTGTGGTTGGAAATTATTTTATACTCCGATGAAATTTTAATTTCCTCACGTTTTCCATATCGAGTAATTGAAATTTCTCATCATTGAACTTCATATAGTTTTCTGACCCATTTAAGATTTGTTGATGTCTGCTTGGAGTCTTGCAGTGTCTTAGTCTTCAGTGTCATGCTTGGGTGTCATCTGCAAGAAGACTTTTCACCGTAGCCGCCTCAGACTTTGCTCTGTTTACTACTCTTTTGTGTTCTATTTGTTGGGAATTATAGATCCATTTGCCAACTTTTCTGTTATTCCTTTATCACGCATTTTGTGTGCTATTACACCATGTTCACACTTGTGAAGGCTTTGCAAAGTCTGTGTATAACATCTCATTCTGTTTGTCTTCTGAGCATCAGGACCTTGTTGTAGTGGTCGAGTAGTTGGGACAGGCAGGAGCGACCTGCTCTAAACCCATGCTGCTGGGTTGTGTAGGTGATGGGTATCTAGATGAATGGCGATCTTAGCTGCTAGAAGCCTTTCAAAGATTTTTATGATATGGGAAGTTAGCCTATTGGTCTGTAGTTCTTTGCCAATGCTTTACTGCCCCTTTGTGGAGTGGGGCTATGTCTGTTGTTTTTAGTAACTGCGGGACGACCCCAGTGTCCATGCTCCTCTTCCATAGGATATTAAAGCATCAGTAGGGCTCTTGCAGTTCTTGATGACACGGAGTTCCATGAGTCTGGGCCTTTGGCGCAGTGCATGGGCATCATTCTCAGCCTTTTCGAAGTCATTTGCGTCAGGATAATGTCAGATAGGTTTGTATCTATCAAGTTCTGTGGCATCTCATCAAAAATTCATTTACTTCTTTGACTTTCAGTCTGGTTAGCGGCTCACTAAAAACTGGTCATACTGGGACTTTAGTGTCACTCATTTCCTTGCTGTCATCTGTGTGGACCCATCCCATTTAAGTAGGGCCCAATACTGATGGTTGTTCTCACTTTGATTTATAAGAAAAAAATACTTTGGTTTCTTTCAATTTCATTTATGGCATTTAGTTCTTCCCGTTTCTTGATTCCTGTAAGATTCCTTTAGTTTTAGTTCAATGTTTGCTATTTTTCTGACCAAGTGTCTCCTACATATTTCAGATATATTGGCCTCTTGTAGCTGCTCTGTTATTCTTTGCTTCGCCGTATAGGAGCGCCTTTCTCTTCTAGTTTCATCTTCTCCCCTTTTCCATAAGGGAATTTTCCTTGAGCAAACCCAAGTGCCACGAGACTTAAATTGTTCTAGACATAGGTTGGGATCTGTGATGTTAGGCTATCTTGTTTTATCATTTAGGACTTGGTTTACTTGGTTCCACCTTATGTTTTGTTATTGAAGTTGAATTTGGTGAAGGCTCCATTGCGACTGGTCATATTTTGTTGGTCTGGGCCCCACGCTACATGTCTGGACCTCTTAATATATTGTGATCTGAGTACAGTTTGACCCTCGGTTAGCGATGGGGTCAGATACCGATAAAAAAAAGTTTTTCGATATATTTGTCAAAATATTGACTCCTTTTTCGATGATCTACTTGGTTTTTCGATATTCGTCCCCGGGCACGTACGCGTGGCCCAGCTGTCTACCTGGAGAATTGGGGTCAACGCCCCGCCGGTCCGTGAATGGCCTCCCCGTTGGACCAGGCCTATCAACCAGGCTATACCTGGCGCATGCAGTCCAACGTACGAACCACAGCTGGCTGGTCAGGTCCGACTTTAGGTGCCTGTCCAGTGCCTGCTTGAAGACAGCCAGGGGTTTGTTGGGAATCCTGTTGTATCGGGGGCAGTTGAAATCTTGGGCCACTGACACTTATTGTGTTGTCCCCCAACACAGTGGCACCCTGCTCTTCATTGGGGGATGTTACATCGCCTGCGAGGTCTTTTGCTTTTGTAGGGGTGATTTTTGTGTGCAAGTTTGGTACTAAGCCCTCGAGAATTTTCCATGGTATATAATAATGTCTCTCTCCCGCCTGCTTCTGGAAGTACAGGTTTAGGAACTCAAGCGTTCCCAGTAGTTGAGGTGGTTTATCGCACTTATGCGTGCGGTGAAGGTTCTTTGCACATTTTCAAGGTCAGCAATTTCACCCGCCTTGAAAGGTGCCGTTAGTGTGCAGCAATATTCCAGCCTAGATAGAACAAGCGATCTGTAAAAGTGTCAACATGGGCTTGGCATTTCTAGTTTTGAGGTTCTCATTATCCATCCTGTCATTTTGGAGATGCAATTGTTACATTGTTATGGTCCTTGAAGGTGAGATCCTCTGACATGTGGTTGGTTAATATTTGCATAGTGTTCTATGTATGTAATAGGCACAGTAAAAAGTATGGATGTCTTGTATGGTGAGTAAGTTTAGGTTTTTGAATATTGGTGGAGTATGTGTCTGGAGCGTGAATGTGTTATTATTTTAACTGCTGCCTTTTTTGTGTTATTAGGGTCTGAGATGAGTTATTGATGTAGAGCCCCATGCACAGATTCCATAGGTGAGGTAGGGGTAAATGGTGAGTGATATAGGGTAAGGAGGCTGGTTGTGGAACATAGTACCGTGTCTTGGATAGTATTCCCACGGTCTTTGAGACTTTTGGAAATTTGTTGTAATGTGTCTGAAATTTGAGGTTTGTCAAGATGGATTCCTAAAATTTTCCCTCTGTGCGTTTTGTGATGGGGACCCGTTTATCATTATGTTAAGTGGTGCGTTTGTAGCTCTGTTCCCAAACTGGATAAAATAGGTTTTATCAATATTGAGGTAAGTTTGTTGGTATGGTCACGGGTTCCATGCAGCATCTGCACTACTTGCGGTGTTGGGTCCTCTTGGGCGCGGAGTTTCGCCCTCATTCCTCCAGGAGCTATTCCTCCACGTTCCCTTTTTTTATTCTTTTTTTATTTTATTTTATTTTCTTTCTTTTTTTTTCTTAAAACAAAAGAAAAGTAATCTAACCATGGATACCCTAATCCATGAACCTACCCCGGGCCCCTTCTGATACCGCACTAGTTCTGACCCTCCCTGTTAATTTACAACTCTTCGGACACCTCTAATCCCTGTACCTCTTGCTGGTGCGGTTCGTCACCTGCTTCAGGTTCAGGGTTCCACTAGCCTGACACGTCCTGACCTTGATCTTCTCTGACCTTGATTCCGGCTTCTCCCTCAATGTGGGCAATTTTCGGATTGCTCGCCCGTTACACGTCGGACCACCTCCGGTCCCACACCCAAACGATCTAGACCCTTACATGACGATTCGACACTTCCTTCTCGTTCATCTCAGAAACGACTAGCTCGTCACGCACTCCCCTAAACACTTTGTTTCACACTACCCAATGGACAAAGTTTTTACTCTATGACCGACTCTCCTAATACCTAGCTTTCAGATCATAGTATTGGTAAGGCTCTGCTACGCCATGTTGGTAAAGATATCTCATTTCACACTCTCAAGAGCGGCACTCATCATCACGGTCCAGAATGCTGGCCAAGCTCGCGATCTTTCTCTTCTTACGACCATAGATACTATTCCTATCACTATTGACAAGCATCATTCTCTCAATTCTTGTAGTGGTACTGTCATTTACCCACACCATTGTCCAACGGAATTTCCAGACATGTGGTGATGACATTTTGGAGCAGCTGAGCTCCAAGAACTCCCTATCCTTAAAGTTGACACTTTTGTCCTCCTACCAATAAGCGAAGACGTTATCCTTGCAATATAGTCGTTTAACAGTTGACTGCCATGAACTTCCACCTTCGGTTTACACCGCAACAGTGTAGAAACTGCTGGCGATTTTGGTCATTCAGCGAAATATTGCAGGTCCATGGCTGAATGCCCAGTCTGTGGTGCTGATGACCATGCCAGTCCTTCTTGTAATCTACCTCCCTCTCGCCTTAACTGTCATGGCGCATCCATTTGTACTTTGCCGTTGTCAGGTTTACCTGAATGAGCGGGAAATCCTTTGTCTCAAAGAGGCGGAAGGCTTCTCATATGCTATGGCCGTCTCTCACTCACGTCTTCAAGGGAGACTTCCTGTGTTTCCTATTCTCGCACTGCTAAAAGTCGCCCCACTTCTGGGGTCCCAACTTCCATGGCTTCTTCTGTGGTTACAGCATCCTCAGTCACCCCTGTCTTGAATCCTTTTTGCTGTTCTTGGGTCCGAGGTCCATACCTCGGCATCCCATACTGTCCACACCCCTTTCTCTACTCACTCGCACAGTTCTGTGTCTACACACCCTCATCCACCACCTAAGTCTCAGCGCCCCCTTCTTCATAAGTCCGGCAAAAATCCCCATTGCCGGGTTCTTCGTCGCCTACTAGTTCTGTAACGTGTGGAGGTTCATCCTCCTCCTCGTACACATTCTTCATCCCCTGTCCCTCCAAGTTCCTTCCTTGACTGTCCCTCCCTGGCCACTTCCACTCCTGTCCCCTCCCAAGCCCCTTCGACAGTTTCCTCTTCCCATCTCCTCGCCTCTACTCTAGTACAGTCTATAGTCTCCTGATGGTTGCTCACTCTCTTCCATTTCTATGAGTCCCACATTTTCCATCTTTGTCTTCCGAAAATCTGGAAGCTATCGCAGAATTTATTGCAGAGTCTGGAATGTTGATGGACACCGCCCACCTTCAGTTCCTCCTCCTCTCTCTTCTCCGTCTCCACACCCTCCTTCCTTCACAGCGTCCCACTCCTTCTATGATTATGAGTTTTCCGCTGCCTCCACACGTGGACTTTTCTGACCCTAGTCCATAGATACCTCTAACCGACTTCTATTTCTCTCACAATCATGAGGGTTACCAGGGATGAGCTCAGGTGTTGCTCTCCCAGTTTTTCCCTGTTGGGGTCTGTTTGTAAGAACCCAACATAATCCGCTTATCCGGCCCTTTTCATACTATGATTTGTTGTTTCATCGGATCCTTTTTCCGATGGGAACCTTAACGAAAGTGCTCTTCTTATATGCATTGGTGTTCCATACTGTCAGCTCTATGTTCATTCTTCTACATTACACTGCAGCCCGTATCCACTTGAATAAGTGGTATACACACTGTTCTTTATATCTTTCCCCTGGGCATTGTCTATCCCCATGTTGATTTTCTGGTTTCTTCCTTGCTGCCACCCTTCTATTACTTGGCGATTTTAACGCACATCATTTTCTCTGGGAGGGTCGCACTGTGACTCCGTGGCGTTCATTTGAGGCATTTCTTGCTTCTCTCCCCCTCCATGTTTTAAATACAGGTACTCCTACCCATTTTGATCCTCGAACTCATTCTTTCTCCTGCATTGATCTCTACATCTGCTCTTCCTCAACTGTCCTTGACTTCACCTGGTCTGTCCTCCCGACTTACATGACAGCAATCATTTCCTAATCATCCTTAAGTCCCCTTGGTATTTTCCACCTCCTCGTAGCCCACGCTGGCAATTTGACCAGGCGAAATGGGACTTTTACGCACATCTTACTGCCTTTCATGAGGTTCCTTCCCCGTCCTCCATTGATGAGGTTTTACATCTCTTTTCATCCTCCGTGTTCACAGCAGCTTCACATTCTATCCACCAAACCTCGGACAAGCATTCTCAGAAATGCGTGCCTTGGTGGTCTCCTGCTTGTGCTCGGGCAGTACGTTTGAAACGCGCTGCGTGGGGCAGGTATCAGTATAACAGAACTACAGAGAGGCTCCTTGATTTTAAGCAGAAGAGAGCAATTGCTCGCCGTGTCATACGTGACGCTAAATGCACTTGCTGGCGAGATTACGTTTCTACTGTCACTGGCTTCCTCAATGAGTGCAGTCTGGAAGAAAGTGCGGAAATTGAGTGGTAAATTCTCCCCGACCCTGCTCCTGTTCTTCAGCTTGCCCGTGTCGATATAGCACCCTCTGCCGTGCCACTGAAATTGGTAATCATTTGGTCCGCATTTCTCAGGGGCTCCATCTATGCCCATCGTTCCTTTCTTCTAAGTCTGCCAGCGAGTTTAAGCTCCTTAGATTTTTCTTCTCTCAGAAAAGAATCTTATAATGTGCCTTTTACCCTTCAAGAACTGGAGGCAACACTCTCTGCTTCCGATCATTGAGTAGCTGGGCCAGACGGCATACATATCCGTATGCTGCAGCATTTACATCAGTCTGCTCTTACTGGCAACGTTACATTGGCATTGTTTGAAATTTATGTGAAATTGAGCAAATTGCCATTTTCTGACCACTATTTTGGCTGAAGCGAAATTGGTAAATAGGTGGTTTCTTGTACTCAATCGATAGAAGAAATGTAGTTCTAGTGAAATATCTATAATTTTAGTAGACTGAAACATTGGAATTTGCCAAAATAGGGCTCAAAGGGCGAAATTGCCGATGCGTAAATGTCATCAATACCGCTAACCGCGAAAGCATAATTCCGTTAGTTTTCGATCAAATTTCATAATTTTGGTGGCGTTATGATCGGAAAAGATTCTCTATCATTCGATAAGAAAAATTATTTTTTTTTCCAAAAATTTCACCCAAGGAACAGGTTTCCGAGAAGGCCGTTGACCCCAAAGGGTTAGGGAATTTGCCTTGAGCAGACCTCAAGTGCCAGAGAGTTAATTTGTTCTAGACATGGGTTAGGATCCGTGATGCTTAGGCTATCTTCCCAGTTTATATCATTTAGAACTTGGTTTACTTGGTCCCACCTTATGTTTTTGTTATTGAAGTTGAATTTGGAGAAGGCTCCTTCGCGGCTTATCACATTTTGTCGATCTGGGGCTCCCCGCATACATGTCTGGACCTCTATTATGTTGTGATCTGAGTATATTGTTTTTGATATGATGACATTTCGTATCGGATCATCATTGTTGGTGAAGATGAGGTCCAGCGTATTCTCTAATCTTGTAGGCTCTAATATTTGCTGGTTTAAGGTGAATTTGGTGCAGAGATTTAAAAGTTCATGTGTGCGAGAGTTTTCATCTGAGCTACCTCTTGGTGGTGTTATCTCTGCTACCACACTGTTTGTAATATTCCTCCATTTTAGGTGCCTTAGGTTGAAATCCCCCAGGAGCAAGATGTTGGGGGCAGGAACTGGAAGATTTTCCAGACAGTGGTCAATTTTCAGAAGCTGTTCCTGGAATTGTTGGGACGTTGCATCCTGAGGCTTGTATATTACTATATACGATGACCAGGTTTTGATTCTCGATCTTTATTGCTAATACTTCAACTACATCATTTGAGGCATTTAGTAGTTCTGAACATATAAGTGACTCTGCGATATACAGACCAACCTCCCCTTTTTGCCTGTTCACTCTGTCACATCTGAATAGGTTGCAGCCCGGTACTATGTTCCACAACCAGCTCTCCTTACCATATATCACTCACTCATTTACCCCTACCTCACCTATGGAATCTGTGCATGGGGCTCTACATCAATAACTCATCTCAGACCACTAATAACACAACAAAAGGCAGCAGTTAGAATGATAACAAATTCACACTCCAGACAACATACTCCACCAATATTCAAAAACCTAAACTTACTCACCATACAAGACATCCATACTTTTTACTGTGCCTATTACATACATAGAACACTATGCAAATATTAACCCACCACTCAAACTTCTCCTTACCAATTTTAACAGGACACATGACCATAACACTAGACACAGATCACTCCTCGATGTTCCCCGTGTCCATCTAACACTATGTAAAAACTCAATGCATATAAAAGGCACGAAAATTTGGAATTCATTACCTGTCATTGCCAAAGAAACCCTGCCTGTTCCCCAATTCAAAACGATGCTAAAAAACCACCTCACCCAAACCTAAATGCTCAATATCAAACATTCCCAACAAAGTAGAATAATCACTTAATGTAAAAACCTGACTAATCACTTAAATGTAAAAACCTGTTATGAATAATACATACTAAGCTAACTATTTCCATAACATTTACATTACTATTTCCATACCATTTACATTATAATGACCACGTAAACTGTAACTGCAATGCAACTAATTGTTTTAAATTGTTATCTTAATCAATTAGTTGCATTGCTACAATTAATTGATATGTTCAACTTATATTCAAACTTTATAACTTAGATATGCAATTATACCTATTTTATAAATTATCAACCATAACTTTTTACCATGTAGTCTAGAATTAAGTAGACCTAAGAATGCCCACAATGCACAGCATATTAGGGGCTTTTGGCATGTACATCTCATTAATAACAATATTTCTTGTCTACCATGTATCATTGTACCATGTCTCAATAAAGATATTATTATTATTATTATTATTATTATTATTATTATTATTATTATTATTATTATTATTATTATTATTATTATTATTATTATTATTATTATTATTATTATTATTATTATTATTATTATTTTTATAACTTATCTTGCTCAGTTTTATCTTCTTGGTTAGAAAAATAGTCAGTCAGCTGGGTATCCATGTTGGTCTTCCAGTTCTTGACAGCATCTTCAACCTTCGTGTTTAGGGATGTTATTTGCTCTGTATGGCTGGCTATGACTGATTGGAGGGTCTTTCCAAAATCAGCCATTCCAGCTGATGTACACTTCTGTTCAAAGCTTAGGATCTTGCTTTGAAGGTGGGCTAACTTAGTTTCATGCTTAGATAGTGTTGTACGAAGATTCATGTTTTCCTCAGTTAGGGTGGTGATGTATGACTTAAGAGTGACAGGATCATTTGTCATACCTGAGATCGTTTCAGATGGATCAAATTCTTTGAAGGCAGTGTTGTTTGAGGGAGATTCAGTCATGATTGGTGTTGTTGCTGTCCCGTCGCCTTGGGTGGTGGTTGAGTAGGGTGAGGGAGAAGGAGAGTCAGCCATTGTGTTTGTTGACGTGTTGCCTGGGGTGGTGGTGGGGGGGGTGGATGATGCACCGGCGTCCTGCTGGGTAGTCAAGGGAAATAGTCGAGTTCTTGGTGATTTCTTGCTGTTCTTTTTGTTGCTTCTTCTGTTATTAGGTCTCATAGTAGTACAGGGGTTGTTGTAGATAAGACGTAGAAGCTATAGTTGCTCGGAGCTTGTTGTGGGTGCTCGTCTGGCAGCGGGCTGTGTTTTGGGTTTGAATGGCACTCTCCACTTGGATCGATAATTTTTCGAGTAGATGGTCTTACTGTTAATATTCTTGAGTCATTCTGGGTTCTAGGTGCGTTAGTGCAGCAGTTCTGCAATTAGGCCATCATAGAAGCGTTGGTGGGTTCTGGCTGGAGAAGAAAATAACAGAGCTTGGGTGCCGCTGCCGCTCCAGGCGACCAAATTCTTAGCTATTTCGCTAGTAGTATTACAGTGGACCCTCGCCATTCGAACACTCCAAAACTCACCCTTTATGTAAGTTTGTTATTGTAAGTGCTTTTATAAATGTATTTTTTGGGGGGCTGAAATGGACTAATCTAATTTACATCATTCCTTATGGGAATAAATTTGTTTAGTAACAGCATTTGAACAGCATTCTGGAACGAGGGTGGGTTTTGGAGTGTTCAAATAGCTAGGTCCACTGTACTCTATTTTATCAATTGAGCACAAGAAATCACCCAGTCAACTGTTACAACTACCCAATAAAGTGATAGGAAATTGGTAATTTGGCCAATTTAACACAAAGTTCAAAATTCAGTGGACCCCGGTTATCGCCATAATTCATTCCAGTTACCGAATGCCGTTACCGAACGAATTTGTTCCCATAAGGAATAATGTAAATTAGATTAAAAAAAAGCAAAAATCCAGCCCCTTTTCCCCAATTCTCCAAACCCGCCCCATAAGTTTTTCCCTATAAAACTGAAAAGTTTGGGGTTTTCCCAAAAAATTTTTCGATTTTTCCCCGGGTTTTGGCCATCCCAAACTCGCCTTTAAAATTATTTAAGGGGTTTTGTAGGTATTTTTTGGGGGGTCGGGTTGGGGTTTTTTAACCCAAAATTATTTCCCAACAAGTTTAAACAAAAAATTTAAAGAAATTTTTCGAAAACCGAGGGTCCACTGTACTTCCAAAAGCATTTCAAAAATACACTTAAAAATTGTTTGAGTTGAGACATTGAAACCGGGTCCCCCATTCCAATTTCAAAATAGGGTCCAAAATAAACAATGCAGGCTTTCCCTGGCACAAAAACTAACTTTTTTGGTTCATTAGTTATTTTTTTTCAGGCTTTTAAAAATGAATTCCATTTTTTTTTTTTTTCCCTAAAAATTTTTTATTCACCCCCAAAAAGGGAAGATTTACTATCTGAATTTCTGGGAAACCCAAAAAGAATCCAAAAAAAAAAATAAATTAAACAAAACCAGATAACCCCCTTCCCACCACCAACTGAAAATCAAAAGATCATTTTTTTTTCTCCACCATAGGAAAGAATCTGGAGTAAGACCCCAAGCTCAAACACCCATCCTTTAGACAAATTTGGTAAAAGACACATATGCAACACTTGGGATTTTATTGGGGAAAATTTTTCGCCATGGACTGACAAAATCGATCAAGATTGAGGGACTGACCACCTCAAACTCCTCCTGTTTTTCACGATTCCCCCTTTGTATGGACGAGGGAAGCCACTTTTGGGGGAAAATTTTTCCCCAATAAAGATCCCCAAGTGTTGCATATGTGTCAAATTTTAAAACCCAACTCATCTTCCGAACCATTCATTTACACGACTACCAATGGGCACCTACCCAATACACTTTTCCCCATCCCCAACCAACTAACGTGAAGTCTTGTTTCTATCATCACACAAAAGCCTCTGCTACTACTATTACCAATTACTGGTAACACTCTTAATAACCCACTAACTTCCACCTTCCCATCAATTCTCAAAATAGCGAGGGTCACCCCGAATCCAAGGTGCTGAGGAGATCAAACAGACTTGAATAACTATAGACCAATATCTAACTTACTTCATTTCCCTCTAAAATCTTTTGAAAATTAACTAGGCAGATTCTACCCCATCTCACACAAATATACTCAACTTCCGCTAGTTTGGATTCAGGACAAACAGTGCCAAGATTATTATACATGGCTCGTTGAATTAATATACATGGACTCCTCGGTTTCAAAATCCTTTCCAGAATGCTGCCTATGCCATTACCAACGAATTTACTCCTTAAGAAATAATGTCCAAGGGAGGTTATTCATTCAGACTCCAAAATACACTTGCAAAAGCATTTCATTAAAATATACTTATATAATGTTTGAGTTTGAGATGACCTAAAACCCAGGACCATCACACCGCTTATGAAGAAGAAAGAAGTCTCCACAACTTACGATTTACGAAAACTTTGATACAGTCTATCATGATTTACACATCAATGCACATACTACGTATAGTAAGGCACTTTCAATCTACCTAAAATCAAGTGTCTTTTAGTAATAGGAAGCTTGAAGAGTAAAAAGTACAAATGAGCTTAACTCTTCATACAACTAATTATATAGTCAATCCTCAAGGAAGTGTCCTCTATTCATTCCTCTTTCCTATCCATCCAACACCTACCAAAAGTGAATCACAACCATCAAACTCATACCATCTGGTGAGATTGACACTACATACACCTTCTTCCTTATACCCAAACCCAGTCATACCAATAACACTGTTAATGCTGAATCGGTAGAAAATATCCACTACGATGACTAATAAGTCACCTTAGTACTGACAAACCTATTACATTCATTGCCTGAACAGAGCACAAATGTTCCACTTAACATAACGCCAACGGATTCTATCATCATAAGACTTGCAGAGGAAATTTCTCTAGGAATCCACCTTGACAGTAATCAAATTCCAGACATATACAATAAATTTCAAGAAATCTAAGATAGTAGGCATACCTATCAAAAAGATGGCGCATTTGAGGTCCACAATCAGCTCCTCTCCCCTTCCACTGTATCATTCACTCTCATCTGCCCTTTTATCTCTCTCCTATGGAATCTTAAAATGGACTGGGTCAACATCTTAATCACCCAGACTACTCATTATCCAGTGTAAAAGGAATGCAGTAAGTCAGAAGGATAACAAATCTCAGCAATTCCAGATACAGCATAATTCTACACTAATATTCAAAAGTCCAAAACTGATTTACTGTAGAACTTCCATATCTCTATTCTGTGTTTGATTTACGCAGACAGTATCATCCCCTTCTATCTAACCATTCCGGACGGATCGCCAAAACCAAAATCATAAAACTAAACTATTTCTCCCTATAAGAACAATGGAAATTAATTAATCCGGCTCCAGAAACCTGGTGATGTTTGAAAATTTGGGGGCCTCCAGGTGATAGATTTGGTATGCACAAATGAATGAACTGAATGGAAAATTTATCCTATTGAACACTGATGTTTGCCTGATAAGAGAGGGAAGAGGGAAGAGACTCTAATTTTTGGATAAGAACCTCCAAGGACCCAGTACCAAGTCCTTATCCGGGGTCACTCCTGCATGCCCTTCACACCTCTCCTGCCTGCTACATCCCCTCTCCTGCCTGTCTGGCACCCTCCTGCATATGATGCAAGCACTCTACATGGTTATGCAGCAGCACCCTGCATACCTCACACTCCAGCATACCTGTTATGACCCCTGCATATCGCTGCACTTTGCATTACTTGTTATAATTCCTCGCATACATGCTACACTCCTGCATACCTTTGTTGGCAAGAATTCCTGCACAGACACTCCCGCATACATAAAACACTCTGCATACCTGCCACACTCCCTGTATAATCACAGCACTCCCCAGTACACCATGGCACCCCTACAATCACAGACTTCCCTGCACAAGATGCCACACTCCTGCATACTCACATATGATCTCTGCATGCATGTCACACTCCCTGCATACCACACCCTGCACTAAGCTACACTTTGCATATATGCTATACACTCCTGCATAATTGTTACATCTCTGTATACATGCTGTATGACTCCCTGCATACATGTTACACTCCCTGCACATACCTGTTATACCCCCACAGGTGCTACACTCCTGCATACATGCTGCACTCCTGCATACATGCCAGCACCCTGGCATACTTTGGCTGAGACTCCTGCACAGAGAAGCACTCCTCTGTATTGCATGTTGCTGACTCCTTGTACACCTGCTACACTCCTGCATACCCACACTCTGGGTGGAAGGCGCTACACCCTGCATACCTGTTATGACTCTGCATACATGCTTAAGCACTCCCGCATACATGCTAATTCCTGCATACCTCAGCGCACTCCCCCTGCCGCATGCTTATACCCAGAACCCAACGTGTTTCACTCTCATCATATTTCTATTATTTCATTCTCTATGAGGTTCCCAATTTCACTGAAGAAGTGGCACTAGAGTCGGGCCCATGTAGAATATTTAGTAGTCACACACAATAATCAAGGGCCAAAAAAATAACGAATTGTTGAAGAACAGTTTTAGATAAACTCCCATGATGTCTGTCAAGGGTAAAATACGCTAGATCATGATAAATGTGCGTGAGGTACGGTATAGCCTGATAGCCTTCGTATGTGCTATGCACTGGTGGATAGGTCTGGCAGACGGCTCAGCAACCAATAATCACAAAATTCATGAAATTTTCCTGAAAAAGTCGTATAAACTAAAACTGCTAAAAATTGGAAGTGAAACCAAGGGATGACTCACAGAACATTACACTCCAACATAAACCTCCTTCCTAAATCCTCCTCACCAACCTTAATATAGACACGAATATAACACAAGACATAGATCACTTTTTTGATGTACCCAGCAACCATATCATACCTGTAAAACCCCATGTACATATGGGTCCCAAATTTGAATCTTAATACTAGTAAAATACTAGCAACCGGTCTGAAATCTCCCAATTGATCAAATCTTAAACTTCCAAACTAGATGCCCAAAGTCTGTTATTATATTAATTAATACTACATCATAGTATAAATATTTGCCTAAAATAATACTGCCTTTATGACCCAATGTAGTATCTTCAACTGTAAACTACTTTCAATAACCTACAATGTTATAATCCCATAATATAATTTGAAGACAAAGACGTTGATATAAATAATCTACAAAATACTTCAATTTGTCCTATGTAATATCCTCAGATTGTAATTTATAAACTTATGTCCACAAATAAAAACAGATGTACAACTTAAACAACCATGATCAATTTGTTAAGTACTAGTCTTGTGTTTATTAATTTAGGCTGCTCCATAATGCCACAGCATGATAGTGGCTCTTGTGCATCACAATCATTAATAATTACATAACCTTTCAATGTAAACTTCAAAGGAAAACAAAATTTGCTCTGTTTGTGTATGCACATTGTACACTTTAGAATAATATCATCATATCGTTAGGAAAGAAACACTCCTAGATCACTTCCTGTCATAAGAAAAACTCAAAAATAGCTTTGACCACACATTATTATTATAATTGATAAAAAAATCATAATAGAATAATTTATAATAATAATTTATAATAATAATTTGTACACACACACACACACACAGGACCTGCCTTTGCCCACCCATACCTAAATGTCAATTTACAAAATGTATTTTTGTAAGAGCTTTGTAAGTGTATTTTGGGGCCCTGAAACAACTAATCCATTTGTCCTTGCGGGAACAACGGTTCGTAAACACTCAAACTACCGAAACGTCAGAAATATGCGAAGAACATGATTTTAGCACATTTTTCTGAGCTTTTAATGTTTCATATTTTTCGAAAATACGAGAATATTCTATAAAATATTGATTTTTATAGATTTTTAAATGAGATTCTTCAAAAATACAATAATTAATAAATATTCAAAAACATGATAAAACTGGATCTTATTACATTTCGACGATTTAAGGCATTTCTTACAAGATTTTAGGAAATTATTTTATACAAAATATACCTATGAGTAAGCTTCCCAAAAGGTAACCATAAAACTTTGCTTTACTTTTCCATAAATTTCAATTGCAGCAGAAATTTGTTTAAAAAGGTAAAACTAAGATAGCTGAAATGAGTTTAACCAGTAGTACATCCTAATAAACGCTAAATATGCAATAAAGATGATTTTACAACACATTTTTCAGCTTCTTATATTTCCTTTGAAAATACTATGATATCTATAAAAAATATTGAGTTTCCTTAGATTTTAATGACTTTTTTAAAATATGTAAATAATTTATATATTCAAAATTCAGTAACAATATTTTATTGCATCTTTTGACGATTCGTTGTATTTTCACGGATTTTCTGAAAACTATTTAGAGTAGTATACCATGGAGTAAGCTTTCCTGTGAAAAGAAAATCATAAAATTTTGTTTACTTTTCCATAAATTTCAATTTGCAGAAATTCAATTTAAAAGTGTGAAAAAGTAAGTATTTTAGCTAAAAAATGAGTTTTGTCAGAAAAGCACTCAAACCGTTCTAAAACGTCGAAATATGTCATCAAATGCGATTTTAGCACATTTTTCTGAGCTTTTTAATATTTCATGAATTTTTGAAAATAATATGAAATATTATAAATTAATGTTGATTTTATAGATTTTTAATGGGATTTTTTAAAAATATGTAAATAATTAATAAATATTCAAAATGCTGATAAAACTTGATTTTATTCATTTTTTGACGATTTAGGGCATTTTCAAGATTTTTTGAAAAATATTTTTTACATAAAATATACCTATGAGTAAGCTTCCTAAAGAAAATCATAAAATTTTGCTTACTTTTTCCATAAATTTCAATTTCAGTAGAAATTCTAATTTAAAAGTGTGAAAATGTAAGTATTTTAGCTAAAAATGAGTTTTGCCAGAAAACACTCAAACCGTCTAAAAACGTCGAAATATGCACAAAATACGATTTTAGCACATTTTTCTGAGCTTTTTAATGTTTCATGTATTTTTCGAAAATAATATGAATATTCTATAAAATATTGATTTTTATAGATTTTTAATGGATTTTTCAAAAATATGTAAATAATTATAAATATTAAAAATGCATAAAACTTGATTTTATTACATTTTTTGACGATTTCATGCATTTTCAAGGATTTTTCGAAAAAATATTTTTTTACATAAAATATACCCTATGAGTAAGCTTCCTAAAATAAAATCATAAATTTTGCTTACTTTTCCAAAATTTCAATTGCAGGAAATTCTATTTAAAAGTGTGAAAATCTAAGTATTTAGCTAAAAATGAGTTTTACCAGAAAGCACTCAAACCGCTCAAAACGTCGAAATATGCATCAAATGCATTTTAGCAATTTTCTAGTTTTTAATGTTTCATGTATTTTGAAAATAAAGAAATTTCTAAATAATGTTGATTTTTAGATTTAATGGGATTTTTAAAATATGTAAATAGTTTATAAATATTCAAAAATGCTACAAAACGTTATTTTATTGATTTTTGAAGATCTCATGCATTTCACGGATTTTCTGAAAAACTATTTTAGATAAAATATACTTATGAGTAAGCTTCATAAAGAAAATCATAAATTTTGTTTACTTTTCCCATAAATTTCCCTTCAGTAGAAATTTATGTAAAAGTGTGAAAATTCAAGTATTTTAGCTGAAAATGAGTTTTGCCAGAAAAGCACTTCAAACGTCTCTAAACGTCGAAATATGCAATAAAACGATTTTAACACATTTTTCTGAGCTTTCATGTCATTTTTCGAAAATAATATGAAATATTCTATAAAATATTGATTTTAAATTTTAATGGTTTTTTAAAATATAATTAATAAATATCAAAATTGCTATAAACTTGATTTTATTGCATTTTTGACGATTTAAGTGCATTTTCAATAGATCTTGAAAAACCATTTTACATAAAATATACCTATGAGTAAGCTTCCAAAAGAAAATCATAAAATTTGCTTATTTTCCCATAAATTTAATTGCAGAAATTTTATTTAAAAGTGTGAAAATCTAAATATTTTAGCTTGAAAATGAGTTTGATAGAAAACTCAAACTCATTAAACGTCGAAATATGCACAAAATACATTTGCAATTTTTCTGAGCTTTTAATGTTTCATGTATATTTCGAAAATAATAGAAATATTCTATAAAAATGTTGATTTAAGATTTTTAATGGATTTTTAAAAATATGTAAATAATAAATATATTAAAAAATGCTATAAAACTTGATTTTATTGCATTTTTTGAAGATTTAGGCATTTTCAAGGTTTTTCTGAAAACTATTTTTTTTAGATAAAATATACCTGTGAGAAGCTTCCTAAAAGAAAGTCATAAAATTTTGCTTACTTTTCCTATAAATTTCAATTCAGTAGAAATTCATTTAAAAGTGTGAAAATTAAGTATTTTAGCTAAAAATGAGTTTTGCCAGAAAAGCACTCAAACCGTTTAAGTGAAATATGCAATAAATAGATTTTAGCAATTTTTCTGAGCTTTTAATGTTTCAGATTTTGAAATAATTGAAATATTCTAAAAATATGATTTTATAGATTTTTAATGGATTTTTAAAAATATGTAAATAATTTATAATATTCAAAATGCTATAAAACTTGATTTTATTGCATTTTTTGACGATTTAATGCATTTTCAAGGATTTTGAAAACTATTTTTTAGATAAAATAACCTATGAGTAAGCTTCCTAAAAGAAAATCATAAAATTTTGTTACTTTTCCATAAATTTCAATTGCAGTAGAAATTTATTTAAAAGTGTGAAAATTAAGTATTTTATAAAAATGAGTTTTGCCAGAAAAGCACTCAAACGCTCTAAAGTCGAAATATGCATAAAGCGATTTTAGCACATTTTTCTGAGCTTTTAATGTTTCATTATTTTGAAAATAATATGAAATATTCTAAAAATGTTGATTTTTAAAGATTTTAATGGGATTTTTAAAAATATGTAAATAATTATAATATTCAAAATGCTATAAAACGTTATTTTATTGCATTTTTAACGATTAAGATTTTAAGGATTTTGAAAACTATTTTTTAGAAAATATACCTATAGTAAGCTTCCTAAAAGAAAATCAAAATTTGTACTTTTCCATAAATTTCAATTGCAGTAGAAATTTATTTAAAGTGTGAAAATCAAGTATTTTAGCTGAAAATGAGTTTTGCCAGAAAAGCACTCAAACTGCTCTAAAACGTCGAAATGTGCAATAAAATAAGATTTTAACACATTTTTCTGAGCTTTTTAATGTTTCATGTATTTTTCGAAAATAATATGAAATATTCTATAAAAATATTGATTTTTATAGATTTTTAATGGGACTTTTTAAAATATGTAAATAATTATAAATATTAAAAATGCTATAAAACTTGATTTTATTGCATTTTTGACGATTTAATGCATTTTCAAGGATTTTGTGAAAACTATTTTTTAGATAAAATATACCTATGAGTAAGCTTCCTAAAAGAAAATCATAAAATTTGCTTACTTTTCCCATAAATTTCAATTGCAGTAGAAATTTATTTAAAAGTGTGAAAATGTAAGTATTTTAGCTAAAATGAGTTTTGCCAGAAAAGCACTCAAACTGCTCTAAACGTCGAAATATGCATAAAAAGCGATTTTAGCACATTTTTCTGAGCTTTTTAATGTTTCATGTATTTTTCGAAAATAATATGAAATATTCTAAAAATATTGATTTTTATAGATTTTTAATGGGATTTTTAAAAATATGTAAATAATTTATAATATTAAAAATGTATAAAACGTTATTTTATTGCATTTTTTGACGATTCAAGGCATTTTCAGGATTTTCTGAAAACTATTTTTTAGATAAAATATACATATGAGAAAGCTTCCTAAAAGAAAAATCATAAAATTTTGCTTATTTTCCATAAATTTCAATTCGAGAAATTCAATTTAAAAGTGTGAAAATGTAAGTATTTTAGCTAAAAATGAGTTTTGCCAGAAAACACTCAAACCGCTCTAGAACGTCGAAATATGTCAACAAAATACGATTTTAGCACATTTTTTTTGAGCTTTTTAATGTTTCATGTATTTTTCGAAAATAATATGAAATATTCTTTAAAAATATAGATTTTTATAGATTTTTAATGGGATTTTTTAAAAATATGTAAATAATTTATAAATATTCAAAAATGCTATAAAACTTGATTTTATTGAATTTTTTGACGATTTAATGCATTTTCAAGATTTTGTGAAAAACTATTTTTTTTTATAAAATATACCTATGAGTAAGCTTTTCCCAAAAGAAAATCATAAAATTTTGCTTACTTTTCCATAAATTTCAATTGCAGTAGAAATTATATTTAAAAGTGTGAAAATGTAAGTATTTTAGCTAAAAAACTGAGTTTTGCCAGAAAAGCACTCAAACTGCTCTAAAACGTCGAAATATGCAATAAAGCGATTTTAGCACATTTTTCTGAGCTTTTTAATGTTTCATGTATTTTTCGAAATAATAGAAATATTTTTTTAAAAATATTGATTTTTATGGATTTTAATGGGATTTTTAAAAATATGTAAATAATTTAATAAATATTAAAAAAGCTATAAAACGATTTTATTGCATTTTTGAAGATTCAAGGCATTTTCACGGATTTTTTTGAAAAATTATTTTTAAAATAAAATATACATATGAGAAAGCTTCCTAAAAGAAATCATAAAATTTTGCTTACTTTTCCATAAATTTCAATTTCGTAGAAATTCAATTTAAAAGTGTGAAAATGTAAGTATTTTAGCTAAAAAAAGAGTTTTGCCAGAAAACACTCAAACCGCTCTAGAACGTCGAAATATGCAAAAAATACGATTTTAGCACATTTTTCTGAGCTTTTTAAAGTTTCAAGTATTTTTTGAAAATAATATGAAATATTCTATAAAAATATTGATTTTTATAGATTTTTTTAAAGGGGTTTTTTAAAATATTAAATAATTTATAATTATTCAAAAATGTATAAAATTGATTTTATTGTTTTTTTTTACGATTTAATGCATTTTAAGGGTTTTGTGAAAAACTATTTTTTTTGATAAAAAAATACCTATGAGTAAGTTTCCCAAAAGAAAATCTAAAATTTTGCTTACTTTTCCCATAAATTTCAATTTCAGTGGGTTTTATTTAAAAGTGTGAAAAACTAAGTATTTTAGCTTAAAATGGGTTTTCCCGAAAAGCACTTAAACCGCTCTAAAACGTCGAAATAAATATAAGACGATTTTTTACATTTTTCTGAGCTTTTTTAAAGTTTCATGTATATTTCGAAAATAAAAAGAAATATTCTATAAAAATTTTATTTTTTAGATTTTAATGGGGTTTTTTTAAAAAAATGTAAAAAAAAATATATATTAAAAAAAGCTATAAAACTTGATTTTATTGCATTTTTTTTAAGATTTGGCTTTTGGGTTTTTTTGAAAAAATATTTTTTTTAGATAAAA
>WNWK01017851.1:0-40000 GCA_009830355.1 Cherax destructor
ATTCAACCCTGTCAATTTGGATTCAGGACAAACAAGAGCACAAACGATGCTATTATGCTCATGTTGGAGTTAATATATACCGCACTTGAGAAGAAAGAAGTCCCACTGGGAATCTTCATTGATCTACGTAAAGCTTTTGATACAGTCGACCATGATTTACTGCTCACAAAATTAGCACATTATGGTATAAGGGGGCACCCACTCAACTACCTAAAGTCATACCTCACCAACAGAAGCCAATACGTGTACACAAATGGAGCGAACTCTTCCACACAACAAATTACAGTCGGAGTCCCTCAAGGAAGTGTCCTGGGACCACTCCTATTCCTCATTTACATAAATGACCTACCGAATGCATCACAACTACTCAAACCCATTTTATTTGCAGATGACACAACATATGTCTTCTCTCACCCAAATCCAGTTATACTGGCCAACACTGTTAATGCCGAATTACAGAAAATATCAACATGGATGACGACTAACAAGCTTACTCTCAATACTGACAAGACCTACTTCATACAGTTTGGAAGCAAAGCCACAAAAGTTCCACTTAACATAACACTTAATGGTTCACCCATCACAAGACTCACAGAGGGAAAATTCCTAGGAATCCACCTTGACAGTTGTCTTAAATTCCAAACACACATACAACAAATTTCCAAGAAAATCTCAAAGACAGTAGGCATATTATCAAAGATACGCTACTATGTGCCACAATCAGCTCTCCTTGCACTGTATCATTCACTCATCTACCCTTATCTCACTTATGGAATCTGTGCATGGGGATCAACAACATTAAATCACCTTAGGCCACTCATAACCCAGCAAAAGGCTGCAGTCAGAATGATAACAAATTCCCACTCTAGACAGCATACTCCACCAATATTCAAAAGTCTAAAACTACTCACCGTAAAGAACATTCATACTTACTCTTGTGCCTACTACATATATAAAACTTTCCACTCTAATATAAACCCTCCGCTCAAAATTCTCCTCACCAACTTTAATAGGACCCATGACCACAACACAAGACACAGATCACTTTTTTTATATACCCCGTGTTCATATCAACCTATGTAAAAATTCTATGCACATAAAGGGCCCCAGAATCTGGAATTCATTACCAGTAAATATTAAGATAATCTTGTCTGAAAATCAATTTAAGACTCAACTCAAAAACCACCTACTCACCCAAAACTAAATGATCATACTATAAACTACTTTGAAAAATGCTCATTATTACTTTCCTATATGATAATCTCAATTTTTAATAATATGTCACTATTATGTTACCCCCTACTCAATCAAAGCTAAATACTCATATTATAAGTTAATGTCAAAAATGCTCAATGTTATTTTCCTTAAGATAATCTCAATTCAATATTACCATTCGAGAATCTAAACACCTGTAACAATCTAATATCATCATATAATAATTTAAACAGTACAATTTCATCATATTGTAATTTTGAAAACAATTTTTAACTAGAATAAACTCAATAAATTTCTCTAATATTAAGTACATAGTCTTTAAGTTACTAGATTAAGCTGCCCCTAATGCCATGGCATGTCAGTGGCTCTCCTTGCACTCAATTTACATTGTAATCACCAATACCTATGTAATCTGCAATCTGCAAAGAAATAAAATTTACTTTACTTTGCTATTTTAGGTATTAAAGTATTCTTGACTGGTGGTGTACAGGTGACATGCAGTAGACTGTCTACTACACGAGGGTCATTAAGATTACATGTCACCTGTATACCACGAGTCACTACAAGAGGGTCATTAACCCCCATTAACCGAATCAGCTGTTAGACAATACGTCACAACAGTAAAACAGCAGGAGTGACTGCAGCTGCTCCTGGTACCTGTCTCATGATGCCATTTGAGGACCTGATGACCTCCCATTGTCCATGAGCTATCAGAACCCTGAGGGTTAAGGGCTTCCCATGAATTTAACCGTGAGGATCATTAACTGGAGATAGGAGATGGAGTATGTTATCACCCTCGCTGATATATTATCATGTGTAGGCTCAATACACCGTGTGAGGGTCATAACACTATCTGACCTTGCCGTCTGGTGTATGTTGCAGCAGCCAGGGTTAGTGAACTCTGATCCCACGCCGTGTCTGGGGTCACAACTACTATTGTTAACTCAAGAGCAACTATTGTTAACTCAACAACAGCTAGCCTCACGCTTGTTGCTGGCTCGAACAGGCTTATTGCTGGGTCGACCAGGCTTATTGTTGGGTCGACCAGGCTTATTGTTGGGTCGACCAGGCTTATTGTTGGGTCGACCAGGCTTATTGTTGGGTCGACCAGGCTTATTGCTGGGTCGACCAGGCTTATTGTTGGGTCGACCAGGCTTATTGTTGGGTCGACCAGGCTTATTGCTGGGTCGACCAGGCTTATTGTTGGGTCGACCAGGCTTATTGCTGGGTCGACCAGGCTTATTGTTGGGTCGACCAGGCTTATTGTTGGGTCGACCAGGCTTATTGCTGGGTCGACCAGGCTTATTGTTGGGTCGACCAGGCTTATTGTTGGGTCGACCAGGCTTATTGCTGGGTCGACCAGGCTTATTGCTGGGTCGACCAGCCTTATTGTTGGGTCGACCAGGCTTATTGTTGGGTCGACCAGGCTTATTGTTGGGTCGACCTTATAATTGTGAGTCGTGTGCTCACACCAGTGAAAAACGCGTCACCCAACAGAGGAATGACAGAAAATGGAGGAGGAATGATTGTTGTTGTAGGTTCGCCGGTCTTGTCCCGGCCTGGGTCTTTTCCAGGGAGGAATGATGGTGGAAGGGAGTAAGGAAAAAAAAAAAAAGATGTTATCGTGTTTGGCTTCGCTCCAGAAGACTAGACGACATGTGCTTGGAAATCAAAGTTCTTGGCTCGTTCTTATACATCTAATCTAAAAAAGCGAGTGTTATCTCACGACGATAACTTTACTGATGAGGAAGATAACAGCGAGGAAAGTGTCTTCCTCAGTGCGCCGTCCTTTCAAAGGTATTATTCCCGTAGCATATTAACCCCAGCCCCTTCCTACCTCAACCCAGGCAAGAGGCAGAGGTGATGTAAATGCTGAGGGACTGATAACCTCAAACTCCTTCTCATCTTCCACCATTCATCTCTGTACCGGACTGAAGAAGCCACTGGTTGGACAAACGTTGCCACAAGAAAAAATCCCAAATGCTTCACAAGTGTCTTAGTCTTCAACTTGTTGATTTTCCTGGAGCATTTAGTACTTCCTGACAGCTCGAGGAGCTGCGGCTAAACTACCTAAGGAGGCCCAAGAGCTATAGCTCAACTCTCCTAATAGGTCCAGAAACTGGAGATCAAAACATTGATCTCCAGTTCCTGGACCAGGGTGACCAGCTCGGGATCTGCTTCTCCAAGGATGTAGTAATGCTACTACTACTACTACTACCTGGAGTCTACCTGGAGAGAATTCCAGGGGTCAACGCCCCCGCGGCCCGGTCCGTGACCAGGCCTCTTGTTGGACCAGAGCCTGATCAACCAGGCTGTTACTGCTGGCCGCACGCAGTCCAACGTACGAACCACAGCCCGGCTGATCAGGTACCGACTTGAGGTGCCTGTCCAGTGCCTGCTTGAAGACAGCCAGGGGCTTGTTGGTAATCCCCCTGATGTATGCTGGGAGGCAGTTGAACAATCTTGGGCCCCTCACACTTATTGTGTTGTCCCTCAACGTGCTAGTGGCACCCTGCTCTTCATTGGGGAATGTTACATCGCCTGCCGAGTCTTTTGCTTTCGTAGGGAGTGATTTTTGTGTGCAAGTTTGGTACTAAGCCCTCGAGAATTTTCCATGTGTATATAATAATGTATCTCTCCCGCCTGCGTTCTAGAGAGTACAGGTTTAGGAACTTCAAGCGTTCCCAGTAGTTGAGGTGGTTTATCGCACTTATGCGTGCCGTGAAGGTTCTCTGCACATTTTCAAGGTCAGCAATTTCACCCGCCTTGAAAGGTGCAGTTAGTGTGCAGCAATATTCCAGCCTAGATAGAACAAGCGATCTGTAAAGTGTCAACATGGGCTTGGCATCCCTGGTTTTGAAGGTTCTCATTATCCATCCTGTCATTTTTCGAGCAGATGCAATTGCTACATTGTTATGGTCCTTGAAGGTGAGATCCTCTGACATGAACACTCCCAGGTCTTTGACATTTGTTTTTCGCTCTATTGTGTGGTTGGAATTAGTTTTGTACTCCGATGAGATTTTAATTTCTTCACGTTTTCCGTATCTGAGTAATTGAAATTTCTCATCATTGAACTTCATATTGTTTTCTGCGGCCCATTTAAAGATTTGGTTTATGTCTGCTTGGAGTCTTGCAGTGTCTTCAACGGTGGACACTGTCATACAGATTCGGGTGTCATCTGCAAAGGAAGACACAGCACTGTGGCTTATATCCCTGTCAATGTCTGATATGAGGATGAGGAATAGGATGGGAGCAAGTACTGTGCCTTGTGGAACAGAGCTTTTCACAGTAGCTGCCTCAGACTTTACTCTGTTGACTACTACTCTTTGTGTTCTATGTGTTAGGAAATTATAAATCCATCTACCAACTTTTCCTGTTATTCCTTTATCACGCATTTTGTGTGCTATTACACCATGGTCACACTTGTCAAAGGCTTTTGCAAAATCTGTGTATATAACATCTGCATTCTGTTTATCTTCTAGAGCATCCAGGACCTTGTCGTAGTGGTCCAGTAGTTGGGACAGACAGGAGCGGCCTGCTCTAAACCCATGCTGTCCTGGGTTGTGCAATTGATGGGTATCAAGATGGGTGGCGATCTTGCTTCTTAGAACCCTTTCAAAGATTTTTATGATATGGGACGTTAGCGCAATTGGTCTGTAGTTCTTTGCTATTGCTTTACTGCCCCCTTTGTGGAGCGGGGCTATGTCTGTTGTTTTTAGTAGCTGCGGGACGATCCCAGTGTCCATGCTCCTCTCCATAGGATGTTAAAAGCATGTGATAGGGGCTTCTTGCAGTTCTTGATGAACACGGAGTTCCATGAGTCTGGGCATGGAGCGGAGTGCATGGGCATGTCATTTATTGCCTTTTCAAAGTCATTTGGCGTAGTGATGATGTCAGAAAGGCATGCGTCTGTCAAGTTCTGTGGCACTCTCATGAAAAAATCATTTAGGTTTTCGATTTTCAGTCTGGTTAGTGGCTCGCTAAAGACTGAGTCATACTGGGATTTAAGTAACTCACTCATTTCCTTGCTGTCATCTGTGTAGGACCCATCCGGTTTAAGTAGGGCCCAATACTGGTGGTTGTTCTCGACTTTGATTTTGCATAGGAAAAGAAATACTTAGGTTTCTTTCAATTTCATTTATGGCTCTTAGTTCTTCCCGTGTCTCTTGATTCCTATAAGATTCCTTTAGTTTTAATTGATGTTTGCTATTTCTCTGACTAGTGTCTCCCTACGTATTTCAGAGATATTGGCCTCCTGTAGCCGCTCCGTTATTCTGTGCCTTCGCCTGTATAGGGAGCGCCTCTCTTTCTAGTTTGCATCTTCTCCTCCTTTTCCTTAAGGGAATTTGCCTTGAGCAAACCTCAAGTACCACAGAGTTAATTTGTTCTAGACATAGGTTGGGATCCGTGATGCTTAGGCAATCTTCCCAGTTTATATCATTTAGGACTTGGTTTACTTGGTCCCACCTTATGTTTTTGTTATTGAAGTTGAATTTGGAGAAAGCTCCCTCACGGCTGATCACATTTTGTTGATCTGGAGCTCCCCGCATGCATGTCTGGACCTCTATTATGTTGTGATCTGAGTATATTGTTTTTGATATGATGACATTTCGTATCAGATCATCATTGTTGGTGAAGATGAGGTCCAGCGTATTCTCTAATCTTGTGGGCTCTACTATTTGCTGGTTACTACTACTACTACTACTACTACTACTACTAATACTACTACTAATAATAATAATAATAATAATAATAATAATAATAATATTACTAATAATAATAATAAGATGAAGAAGAGGAAGAGGAAGAATTTTTAGTTTATCTCACAAAACTCAAGCAACTGAGCTTAAAATCCTTAAAAGGCCCAGGAGCTGTAAACCAACAACCCTTAAGAGGCCCATGAAATGTAATAGTTCAAACCTTCCTCTAAGCAATATGAATCACTATTGAAGATTTGAAGTGGATTCCTCTAGTTATCACACGGATACCAACATCCCAATTTGCCTAATAAAAAATAGCAAATTGAGACATACACCGCCCATTAACACTGTTAATCTTCCTGTGAGGAAAATACACCACCCCTTAAAGTTTGAAATCGATCAGACGAGGCATTCTCAATTTATCTCTCACAAAATAAGTACCTTGCAATTTTCACAGTAAATTTGACACCTATATATGTAAGTAAGAAATTGGACTTTCTTGTTTTGGCAGGATGTACCTTTGTTGAAATATTGAAGCCAATTGCAAGTGAGTGCCCTGCTTGCGTGTCTATAATTGATGAACGCCATCACTCAACATTTAAAGGCAAGCAGAGTTCTTATATTATGACAAAGGCAGTCAGGTGAGCCACTCAGGTGAGCCACTCAGGTGAGCTACTCAGGTGAGCCACTCAAGTGAGTCACTCAGGTGAGCCACTCAGGTGAGTCACTCAGGTGAATCACTCAGGTGAGTCACTCAGGTGAGTCACTCAGGTGAGCCACTCAGGTAAGTCACTCAGGTGAGTCACTCAGGTGAGGCACTCAGGTGAGCCACTCAGGTGAGCCACTGTGGTGAGTTACTCAGGTGAGGCACTCAGATGAGGCACTCAGGTAAGGCACTCAAGTGAGCCACTCTGGTGAGCCACTCAGGTGAGCCACAAGGTAAGACGGAGGCAAGTATACCATACTTGACTCTTCTGACATCACTGTCACGGAGGTTGTCACTGAGGCTGTCACGGAGGTTGTCACAGAGGTTGTCGCGGAGGTTGTCACTAAGGCTGTCACGGAGGTTGTCACAGAGGTTGTCGCGGAGGTTGTCACTGAGGCTGTCACGGAGGTTGTCACAGAGGTTGTCGCGGAGGTTGTCACTGAGGCTGTCGCGGAGGTTGTCACAGAGATTGTCGCGGAGGTTGTCACAGAGGCTGTCGCGGAGGTTGTCACAGAGAGGCTGTCACGGAGGTTGTCACAGAGGCTGTCGCGGAGGTTGTCACTGAGGCTGTCACGGAGGTTGTCACAGAGGCTGTCGCGGAGGTTGTCATGGAGGCTGTCACGGAGGTTGTCGTAGAGGCTGTCGCGGAGGTTGTTACTGAGGCTGTCGCGGAGGTTGTCACAGAGGCTGTCGCGGAGGTTGTCATGGAGGCTGTCACGGAGGTTGTCACGGAGGTTGTCATGGAGGCTCTCACGAAGGTTATCACGAAGGTTGTCACGGACGTTGTCGAGGAGGTTGTCACGGAAGCTATCACGGAGGTTGTCACGGAGGTTGTCATGGAGGTTGTCATGGAGGTTGTCACGGAGGTTGTCATGAAGGTTGTCAAGGAGGCTGTCACGGAAGCTATCACGGACGTTGTCACGGAGGTTGTTACAGAGACTGCCGCGGCCCGGTCTGTGACCAGGCCTCATGGTGGATCAGAGCCTGATCAACCAGGTTGTTACTGTTGGCTGCACGCATCACGACGTACGAACCACAGCCCGGATAGTCAGGTACTGACTTTAGGTGCCTGTCCAGTGCCTGCTTGAAGACAGCCAGGGGTCTATTGGTAATTCCCCTGATGTATGCTGGGAGGCAGTTCAACAGTCTTGGGCCAATGATATTGTGTTGTTTCTCAACGTGCTAGTGGCACCCCTGCTCTTCATTGGGGGGATGTTACATCGTCTGCCGAGTCTTTTGCTTTCTTAGGGAGTGATTTTCGTGTGCAAATTTGGTACTAATCACTCTAGGATTTTCCACGTGTATATAATAATGTATCTCTCCCGCCTGCATTCTAGGGAGTACAGGTTTAGGAACTTCAAGCGTTCCCAGTAATTGAGGTGGTTTATTGCAGTTATGCGTGCCGTGGAGGTTCTCTACACATTTTCTAGGTCAGCAATTTCACCCGCCTTGAAAGGTGCAGTTAGTGTGCAGCAATATTCCAGCCTAGATAGAACAAGCGACCTGAAAAGTGTCAACATGGGCTTGGCATCCCTGGTTTTGAAGGTTCTCATTATCCATCCTGTCATTTTTCTAGCAGATGCGATTGATACAATATTGTGGTCTTTGAAAGTGAGATCCTCTGGCATTATCACTCACAGGTCTTTTACATTAGTTTTTCGCTCTATTGTGTGGTTGAAATTTGCTTTATATTCTGATATAGTTTTAATTTCCTCACATTTTCCACATCGGAGTAATTGAATTTTTGCTGCCCATTTAAAGATTTGGTTGATGTCCGCCTGGACATCAACCATCATTCATTGAAGTCACTGTCATGCAGATTCGGGTGTCATTTGCAAAGGAAGACACGGCACTGTGGCTTATATCCCTGTCTATGTCCGATATAAGGATGAGGAACAGGATGGGAGCGAGTACTGTGCCTTGTGGAACAGAGCTTTTCACAGTAGCTGCCTCAGACTTTACTCTGTTGACTACTACTCTTTGTGTTCTACTTGTTAGGAAATTATAGATCCATCTACCAACTTTTCCTGTTATTCCTTTATCACGGATTTTGTGTGCTATTACACCATGATCACACTTGTCAAAGGCTTTTGCAAAATCTGTGTATATAACATCTGCATTCTGTTTATCTTCTAGAGCATCCAGGACCTTGTCATAGTGGTCCAGTAGTTGGGACAGACAGGAGCGACCTGCTCTAAACCCATGTTGCCCTGGGTTGTGTAACTGATGGGTATCTAGATGAGTGGCGATCTTGCTTCTTAGAACCCTTTCAAAGATTTTATGATATGGGACGTTAGTGCTATCGGTCTGTAGTTCTTTACTATTGCTTTACTACCCTCTTTGTGGAGTGGTGCTATGTCTGTTGTTTTTAGTAGCTGTGGGACAACCCCAGTGTCCATGCTCCTTCTCAATAAGATGTTAAACGCACATGATAGGGGCTTCTTGCAGTTCTTGATGAACACTGAGTTCCATGAGTCTGGGCCTGGGGCAGAGTGCATGGGCATGTCATTTATCGTTTTTTCGAAGTCATTTGGCATCAGGATAATACCAGATAGGTTTGAGACTACCAAATTCTGTCTCGCTCATAAAAAAAATCATTTAGGTCTTCGACTCTCAGTCTGGTTAGCGGCTCGCTCATTTCCTTGCTGTCATCTGTGTAGGACCCATCTCGTTTAAGTAGGGGCCCAATACTGGATGTTGTTCTCGACTTTGATTTGGCATAAGAAAAGAAATATTTTGGGTTTCTTTCAATTTTATTCATGGCCTTTAGTTCTTCCCGCGTTTCTTGACTCCTGTAATGGAAATAAGTCACTCTGAGTTTTTTGGGTTATCCCAGGTTCTCTACACATATGCTGCTATGTATGATAATCTATGTAACTGTATTTGTGTATACCTGAATAAACTTACTTAATTACTATTCCTTTAGCTTAAGTTCGATGTTTGCTATTTCTCTGACTAGTGTCTCCCTTCGTGTTACCACTTGTACTGCCCCTCGTATCACCACTTGTATCACCAGCAGATAGTTTTGGGAACTGATAGCCTCAAGTATTTGCTCTTACACTGGCTACTTCAACTTTCAGATATGTGGAAATATCTTTTGGGGTTGGAGAATTTGCAGTAGAGATGATAAGCGTAGTTTTAAGGGGATGAAAAACTGTAACTACGGTGAGTTTATATTCAGGGACCCTTGAAGGTGCCTTGATGCTGGTGAAGGGCTCTTGTTGCCGGTGGCGGGGTGGGAGATTTCTTGATGCTGGTGAGGGGGCTCTTGATGCTGGTGAGGGGCTCTTGACGCTGGTGGGGGGGACTGTTGATGCTGTTGAGGGGGCTCTTGATGCTGGTGAGGGAAAGGGCTCTTCATCTGCACGATTATAAGTGCCTCTTCTCTTTCACTGAAATAAATCTGATTGCCTTCCATATCCCTGGCGTTGTCGAACTAATAAGAATTAAAGCTTCCACAAAATAATAATAATTACAAAAGGAAGAAATGAGATTTATTTTAATAATAATAATAATAATAATAATAATAATAATAATAATAATAATAATAATAATAATAATAATAATAATAATAATAATAGTAATAACAATAATAATTATAATTGCAGTCTAGTGTTGTTGTGTATATTCTTATTGGTTGAATATACTATGCGTGTGGTATATATGTAAGCCGGTATTATTGCAAGGTATATATATTAGAATATAAGAATGGAGGAACACTGCAGACCTACTGGCCCATACAAGGCAGGCCATTATCAAAAACCACCCATGTATTTTTCAAACCCCTTCCCAGAGCTACCCATGAACTTGCTACAGCTCCCCAGGCACCAGTCAGACCCAGCCCCTCCCACTCATATAACTGTCTAATATCTTTTTAAAGCTACGGCTCCGCCTCTTATACTGTTTGATCGACTTCACTAGTATCTGACCTCTTGGGTTTCTTCACACCTACTCTTGAAGCTGTGCATTAAGTGTGTCTCTACCACTGCCTCCTTCAAGTCATTCCACTTTCAACCAGCCTGAGACTAAAGAAATGCTTCCTTCCATCCCAGAAGCTCTCCCTTCACATGGTGAGTGTCCGGGTTTGATTCCCGGCGAGGGTGAAAACATACGTCGTGTTTCCTTACACCGGTTGTCTATGTTCACCCATCAGTAAAATGGGTACCTGGGTGTTAGTCGACTGGTGTGGGTCGCATCCTGGGACAAAAATTTACTTAATTTGCGGGAAATGCTCTGTATAACAAGGGGCTTTCTATATTAAAATTAAAATTAAAATTCTTTATTTCTCTGCTAATAAATAATGTGGTTTACATATTTTATGGTATTATTACATATAAAATACTTATTACAAGAAGACCACAAGTATGCCTAGGTATGCGTAGGCATTTCGGGCAGACTAATACTAGTTCTTACTCTATATTGACACAGGATATGGATCATAATGGTATTAAGGTTAGGTAATTGTAGTGATTAACTAGATTTACAAAATTGAGGTAGTTCAAAATATTTAAGAACTTAACAATTAGTTTATATATTAATGGAAATGGTCTCGTTTTGGCATGATATAGTTTCTATATTGGAGTGTCTTAGGCAAACTTTTGACTAGCTTAAGAAGTATGAATCAATAACTGTATTCAGAATTTTATGGTTACAGTCATGTGCAAATTAAGGGGAATCACAGATATCAATAAGTGTATTTTGCTGTGGATATGTGCAAGATAAAGTAGTTTTCATATGGTTAGCTACCGGTTGGGTGCGTGAGATAAGATGTTTTTTAACGGTGCTTTTGAAAATGGAGGTTGTTTCTGCAGTTCTAGAGTTTTCAGGCAGAGAGTTCCAGATTTTAGGCCCTTTTATGCGCATTGAATTTTTGTATATATTTAGTCGGAGACGGGGAATGTCAAAGAGATGTTTGTGTCTGGTATTATGTCTATGGGTCCTGTCACAACTGTCAAGAAAGTGTTTTAGCTCAGGGTTAAAGTTGGAATTAATGGTTCTATAAATGTAGATAGCAGAGTAGTAAGTATGGATGTTCTGAACAGTGAGTAGGTTTAGGTCTTTGAAGAGTGGGGAGGGGGGCGGTGCTTCCTAGCGTTGGATTGTGTGATAATTCTTACTGCGGCTTTTTGTTGGGTTATTATTGGTTATTATTGCTGTTGATCCCCATGCACAAATGGCATATGTGAGGTAGGGATAGATGAGTGAATAGTATAGTGTGAGTAGGGCTGATTGTGGTACATAATACCGTATCTTAGAGAGGATCACCACAGTTTTGGATACTTTCTTTGTTATGTGTTGGATATGAGCGCTGAATTTCAGGTTACTGTCAAGGTGAAGGCCCAGGAATTTACCCTCATTATGTTTAGCAATAAGAGTGTTGTTGATCTTAATGTTTAATTGTCTTTGTATGTCACTGGTGTCAGCTATGTCCTGTATACCTTGTACATGTACTGGTAGAAATAAAGATATTATTATTATTTATATTATTATTATTATTATTATTATTATTATTATTATTTTTATTATTATTATTATTTATATTATTATTATTATTATTATTATTATTATTATTTATATTATTATTATTATTATTATTATTATTATTATTATTATTATTATTATTATCTGTGTCTTCACCTTAGACTGTGTCCATTTGATCCTGATCTCTGTTCCTATCAGCTCTATAACTTTTATTATTTTTTATAGTAGTATATCGTAATCATGTCTGTCCTTGTGTTTCTCTCTGCCTGGGTCGTCAGGTTCATTACCTTCAACCTCTCCTCACAGTACATCCCTCTCAGTTCTCGTAGTACCTGGGTGTTAGTCGACTGGTGTGGGTCGCATCCTGGGGTTTGTACAAAATTGACCTAATTTGCGGGAAATGCTCAGCATAACAAGGGGCTTTATATATAGTGGTATGTCATTAATGTCAACAATGGTCTGTGCACCTTGTACATGTACATTTTATTGTGGCAACGTTTCGCTCTCCAGGACCTTTGTTAGTAGAATTACAGATAATAACGTCAATCCATTACTGTCGGCAACGGCTTCACGTTATTATCTGTAATTTTACCAATATTTATTATTATTATTATTATTATTATTATTATTATTATTATTATTATTATTATTATTATTATTATTATTATTATTATTATTATCATCATCATTATTATATGCTAGGTGTTATTCACCTCCAGATCCTTTTCACTCCCTGATATTTAGTTTCTCTCCACCCATGTTGTACTCTGTGTCTGTTCTATCATCATCTTTTCCTAATCTCATGTCTTATATTTGTTTACATTGAACTAAATAAATCATATGTTTGACTACATCTGTCGAGGTCTCCCTGGAGCTCATGACTCTCCTCTCCTGCTCTTATTATTCTCATTAGTTTTACATCGTCAGCAGTGCCACGTAGGACTCAACATCTTCCGTCAGGTCGCTCACATACGTCAAGAAGAACAGTGGTCCTGATACAGAGCCTTGCGGGACTCCGCTTGTTTCTTTCTCCCGTTCTGATGGCTTGTCCCTTCCTGATAACTCTTTGTCGTTAAATTTCATCAGGTGGTTGGCGGAATTCCGGTGTTGTACGCAGACATTGTTCAAGTTGTCGTTTCTACTGAGACGTGTTTCAAGGTTTCTTGCTGTTTCACCCACGTATATTCTGTCACAGCCTCCACAGGGGATAGTATAAACCCCTGCATTGATTGTATCAATGTTCTTCAATTTTGTCCTAGTCAGATCTTTTATATATTATATCTTTCTATATGGTATATTATTGATGTCGGCTATGGTCTGTATAAGTTGTATCGTGTGCTTGTAGAAATAAAGATTATTATTATTATTATTATTATTATTATTATTATTATTATTATTATTATTATTATTATTATTATTATTATTATTATATCATCAATATAGCCTCGAGCTTCTACTCTACTGCCTACAAATTCACATTTCTTCATTCATTTCCCACCCTCCTTCGTGTCTGGGAGTTGCTGATCACTGTGGAGCTAAATTTGACCAATGGTGCCTTGAAATGAATGAGTCAAAGCAGCAGCATCAGCAGAGGCAGCAACAGCAGAAGCAGCAGCATCAGCAGAGGCAGCAACAGCAGAAGCAGCAGCATCAGCAGAGGCAGCAACAGCAGAAGCAGCAGCATCAGCAGAGGCAGCAACAGCAGAAGCAGCAGCATCAGCAGAGGCAGCAACAGCAGAAGCAGCAGCATCAGCAGAGGCAGCAACAGCAGAAGCAGCAGCATCAGCAGAGGCAGCAACAGCAGAAGCAGCAGCAGCAGCAGTTCTCCTGTTGAGGGTCAGTGTTCAAGACTGATCATTATCTTGTGATAATTGGTTTTAAAACCGACAAGTTGAAGATTGAGACACTTTTGCAACACATGGAAATTTTTATTGAGAAAACGTTTCGCCACACAGTGTCTTCATCAGTCCAATACAAAGCAGAGAGGGGTAAGGAGACGAGGAGTTTGAGGTAATCAGTCCCTCAGCCTGGAGTTGATGTGTTCAGTCCATCAATCTTGTAGAAAGTACAACATATAGTCGGGGAAGTGGCTTATATACTGTAGTCAGGTGAGTGGAAGCAGGAGGAGGCGGGGTCACAGTGGTACCATCCACTAGTGTAAGTAGGTCTTCGTCCAAAGGTTGGACAAGTGTCTAAGAATTCTTGGTATTGAGTCGGTTTTCAAAGCATTTATCACAGCTGCCAGACACTGCAACATCATGGGATCTTGATACAGGGAATTATTATCAACTTGTCAGTATTTTGTACCATTTTCATGTTCTTAGGATATTTCTTTGATTGGTTCGTTGGGTTTAAAGCTTATCTACTGCACGAAGGTCATTGAGGTTGAATGTCACCTGTGTCCCACCAGTCGAGAATAATTTAATGCCTAGAATAGTGATTAAAGTAAACTACCAGTGTATATACACTGTGGGGATTCTGAAGACCAAGTGGAAGTGACTTCTCTTTATTTGTCAAGTGCCAGGATGTCTCTCTCAACACCTGCCAAGTGCCAGGATGTCTCTCTCACCACCTGTCAAGTGTCAGGATGTCTCTCTCAACACCTGTCAAGTGCCAGGATGTCTCTCTCAACACCTGTCAAGTGCCAGGATGTCTCTCTCAACACCTGTCAAGTGCCAGGATGTCTCTCTCAACACCTGTCAAGTGCCAGGATGTCTCTCTCAATACCTGTCAAGTGTCAGAATGTCTCTATCACCACCTGTCAAGTGTCAGGATGTCTCTCTCAACACCTGTCAAGTGCCAGGATGTCTCTCTCAACACCTGTCAAGTGCCAGAATGTCTCTCTCAACACCTGTCAAGTGTCAGGATGTCTCTCTCAACACCTGTCAAGTGTCAGGATGTCTCTCTCACCACCTGTCAAGTGCCAGGATGTCTCTCTCAACACTTGTCAAGTGCCAGGATGTCTCTCTCAACACCTGGCAAGTGCCAGGATGTCTCTCTCACCACCTGTCAAGTGTCAGGATGTCTCTCTCAACACCTGTCAAGTGTCAGGATGTCTCTCTCAACACCTGTCAAGTGCCAGGATGTCTCTCACCACCTGTCAAGTGCCAGGATATCTCTCTCTTACCACCTGTCAAGTGCCAGGATGTCTCTCTCAACACTTGTCAAGTGCCAGGATGTCTCTCTCACCACCTGTCAAGTGTCAGGATGTCTCTCTCAACACCTGTCAAGTGCCAGGATGTGTCTCACCACCTGTCAAGTGCCAGGATATCTCTCTCTTACCACCTGTCAAGTGCCAGGATGTCTCTCTTACCACCTGTCAAGTGCCAGGATGTCTCTCTCAACACCTGTCAAGTGCCAGGATGTCTCTCTCAACACCTGTCAAGTGTCAGGATGTCTCTCACCATCTGTCTTGCACCACCTGTTAAGTGTCAGGATGTCTCTCTCACCACCTGTCAAGTGTCAGGATGTCTCTCTCAACACCTGTCAAGTGTCAGGATGTCTCTCTCAACACTTGTCAAGTGTCAGGATGTCTCTCTCAACACCTGTCAAGTGCCTGTCTCACCACCTGTCAAGTGTCAACATGTGTTTTGCATCACCTTATAAGAGTTAGAACACAAGCAGAGACCCTTCACCGCCCACACAGAACCAGTAAAGTATTCAGACTATCATAAAAGTACTCCCTGGAGCTGAAGAGAGAGAGACAATAATAACAATAATAAAAAATTAATTCTTTGCTAAGGGTAAAATGTGTGTTTACATATCATAATTTGATTGGTACAAAGAAAGCCACTATCATGCCCAGGCATTTCGGGCAGACTTAATCCAATACCTATAGACTACCTAAGTCTAGACGGGTGAAGAGTGCTAGAATACAAATATTCTATATTTCACTCTATTATTAATATGAGGTAGTGCAATTTATGATATAATCATACATTTCTAAGTTCGTAATTAAGTTCATTTACTCTATTATCAATATGAGGTAGTACAATCAGTGATACAATCATACATTTAGAAGTTTGTAATAATGACTTGATAGTTAAGGGATAATAAAATATTTGGGAGAGTTGCTTTGAATTTGGTTGGGGTTTAGCATGGCGTGGGTATGTTTGTTATTGAGAGATGAAATGAGATGCCTTATAATATACACATATAAGATACTTGAAGTCCTGGATACGATAAGAGAACGCTGTGTCAACATGCGGGGACTAAGACTCTTTAACACACTAGAAGATATCAGAAACATTTCCGGCACCTGTATCTTCCGGGTTGTAGCGGCTCTGTGGGGCTTCTTGCCGCTAGCACCAGCAGCCTGGTTGATCAGGCGGTCAGCCAGGGAAGCCAGGCTGCTCAGGCCAGGCTGTTGGAGTTGGAAAAAACCTTGAAAGCGGTCACAGGTAAAAGCAGATGGTCTTCATCTCCTAACGAGGACCTCAGATAACACCCATAACAGTTGACAAGCACCAGGGTACACCTGCAGATCAACCCTTCAACGGGACAATGTTTCGCTCTGTGTAAATGCTTATCAAAACAAACGTTTCACTCCGTGTACAGATTTATAAACACATAACGTTTCGTTCTGTGTAGAGATTTTTCCAAAACCCTACTGAATAAAGACTCGCTGTTAAACGTGTGTTTGGTAATGTCGTCAGTACGACATCTCAACCCACCAAGGTACCTATTTACTAATAGGTGAATATGGGCGGCAGGTATAGAAAAATTGTCCATAGATTTCACTAGGTCTTTTGTAGGGAGTGAGGTTCATAAATAACTCAGGCTACTGAGAAGAGACTACTCGTGGGACTACAAGGTAAAGACAGACAGCGGAGGATTTGGAAGACCACAAGGAGGCTACCTAATGAGACCTAACTATTTCTACCTTGATAAAGGACTGGTGTGTGTTTTTTAGGCACATGGGTCAAGTATAGTAAATCAAAGGCTCTATTGACTGCATTTCGGTCGGTCCTGGACCGCTATCAAGTCATTTAAACTAACTATAATAAGTGGCGGACCTGTCATTTTTGGGTCCCTGAAGCTTGAATTATTATGGGGGTCCTTCACAACCAGCAACGGCTGGCCTACATGATACTTTAATTACTTTTTCATTTTTCATTTTTATTATTTTGTATCGAATTACACTATTATTATTGTTATTATTTCTTAAAAACCTCTTATAGAGTAGACCCAGAATGTTTAAGCAATGTGGACTAAAGTGGCTTCAGGGGGCCCACTGGGATTAGGGGCCTCAAGCTTAAGCTTCATTAATTTCATAGTAGATCTTCCCCTGACTAAAGTCATGCGCCGCTTAACGACGTTTCGGTCAACGACGGACCGCTTATACATAAGTGGTCCTATATTGGTGTAAACAAATCCACTGTGCTGCCAGTCGTATGAAAGTGCAGCACATACAGTTATGTACAGTACATAATACTTGATAATGATAATAAACAACTATGTTACTGTTTTATATATTTACTATACTGTACTTCTTATCGTTATTCTAGGGTATACTCCGTTTACTTATAAAAAAAAATACTGTAAAACAGTATGGACCCCAATGGAAATAAGTCACTCTGACTTTTTTTTGGGTTATCCTAGGTTTTCTACACATATGCTGCTATGTATGATGATCTATGTAACTGTATTTGTGTATACCTGAATAAACTTACTATACAATGTTACGCCGGCAGCAGCCCCACACATCTCTATGACGTTCGCACAACGACGAAATCGCCTAACGACGCTTTTCTCATAACGTATCCCCGTCATTAAGCGACGCATGACTGTACTTCTACCTGGACAAAGGACTATTGTGTATTATCTAGGTACATCAGTCAAGGATAGCAGATCAGAAGGCTCTGTTGACTGCATTTTGGTAGGTCCTGGACTACTATCTAGTCATGGTTAGCACACACTATCAGCTACCGCCGGGAAGAGCTGGTGTATACCCTTAATCAGCGTCTAAACCTCAAGACGCACCATACAGCTACCAGCTACCACCCGCGACTGATGTCTGCTCAACACTCGCATGACCCACACTTCCTCGAACAGGCTAACCCATACTAGCCCACACTAGACCATCATAAATCTCAACTTCGACCCTGACCACCGACTAAGGACCTCACCGAGGCCACCATGGCCCCGAACACTGAAGATTCAAGAGGCTGCTGTCGTCTCTGCCATCTCTGATGTCGAGATCCTTGAACCCAAAGGTAGGAACACACTAGAGGGAAATAGTCCCGAATGCATTAACCTAAGACGCCTTTACTGGAGACGTTTCGATCCTCAAAGGGATCAGGGGTCCCAGGACCGAAACGTCTTCAGCAAAGGTGTTTTCACTGATAGAATTCGCTTAATTTCCTTTAAGGTGTGGGTAGTCATTTGCATTTTCACTACAACCAAGAAGAAGAAACGTTAAACCACACCAGCAGGTTGAAGACTAAGACTCGTGTGTAACACCTGGGTGTCGTGTTAAAGACACCCAGGGGATGCACAGGTGTATGATTCACCACGATAAAGACGGTGGTTTTTACTTTATTGATCAAGGAAGGGGGAGGAGGGTGAGCACCCTGACTCAGATCTTGATCATGTGGTGACCCCGCTCGATGAACAATTTGGTCCTATGACCGAAACCTTTCCCTGGCTTGCCTGTCAGGTTTAACACTCCATATAAAACAGTGGTTTACCACTGTTATATATATATATATATATATATATATATATATATATATATATATATATATATATATAAGTAGACAGAAACATAAGTAGGCACAACGTCCCAAGACGTGTGTTTAATTCTCAGTTTTAACCAGGGTGAGAGCTTTATTATACGACGTTTCACCCACTGTGGAACTTCATTGTACGACGTTTCACCCACTGTGGAACTTAACTGTACGAAGCTTCACCCATTGTGGAACTTTATTGTACGACGTGTCACCCACTGTGGAACTTTATTGTACTACGTGTCACCCACTGTGGAACTTTATTGTACGACGTGTCACCCACTGTGGAACTTTATTGTACGACGTGTCACCCACTGTGGAACTTTATTGTACGACGTTTCACCCAGTGGGACGTTTCACCCACAGTGGAGCTTTATAAAGCACCTAAATTTATAGGGTCCTTGATGAAGCTCCGCTTCAATCTACATAAAGTATCTCATATGTCAGCTCTATCAACACCAGACAACCCTGTCTAGTGAGCGAAACGTTCTCTGTGTATCATACCAATATAGAGTTTACCGTCACCTGACTCGAGCAACACCGTCCGCCATTGTGGCGGTGTTTTGAAAACTGAAACGTTTTGCCCTACAGCTGTTGTTGATATATACAGATGTACTCACCTAGTTGTGGTTGCAGGGGTCGAGTCATAGCTCCTGGCCCCGATGCAACTTGTGTTTACACCTGTGTTTACTAGTTTATAGTACCGGCAACTTTGTGAGACACGTGCACAACACTTGTCTTTGTTGATTACTGAGACACATGTGCGACACTTGGGTGTCTTTATTGATGAATGAGACACATGTATAACACCTGAGTGACTCTTCTGATAAAACTTCTCTCCTGCGTAGCAGGCTTCTCCGCAGGACTGCAGAGGTATCTTTTATACTGTAGTACCCGACTGGAGTTTACCTGGAGAGAGTTCCAGGGGTCAACGCCCCTGCGGCCCGGTCTGTGACCAGGCCTCATGGTGGATCAGAGCCTGATCAAGCAGGCTGTTACTGCTGGCCGCACGCAGTCCAATCAATGTACGAACCACAGCCTGGCTGGTCAGGTACCGACTTTAGGTGCCTGTCCAGTGCCTGCTTGAAGACAGCCAGGGGTCTATTGGTAATCCCCCTGATGTATGCTGGGAGGCAGTTGAACAGTCTTGGGCCCCTGACACTTATTGTGTTGTCCCTCAGCGTACTAGTGGCACCCCTGTTCTTCATTGGGGGAATGTTACATCGCTTGCCGAGTCTTTTGCTTTCGTAGGGAGTGATTTTTGTGTGCAAGTTTGGTACTAAGCCCTCGAGAATTTTCCATGTGTATATAATAATGTATCTCTCCCGCCTGCGTTCTAGAGAGTACAGGTTTAGGAACTTCAAGCGTTCCCAGTAATTGAGGTGGTTTATCGCAGTTATGCGTGCCGTGAAGGTTCTCTGCACATTTTCTAGGTCAGCAATTTCACCCGCCTTGAAAGGTGCAGTTAGTGTGCAGCAATATTCCAGACTAGATAGAACAAGCGACCTGAAAAGTGTCAACATGGGCTTGGTATCCCTGGTCTTGAAGGTTCTCATTATCCATCCTGTCATTTTTCTAGCAGATGTGATTGCCTATAGTGTAAGCGAAACGTTTCTTCAATAAAGATGCCCCAGTGTCTCGCCTGTATTTCGTTGCTCATGATGCTAATTCCAGGTAAATTATCTGACACAGTTAGGCGCATATTATTGCCGATAAACTTAATATTTTGTGGATTCCCTCCCACAGAGGAGCATGGTAAATTTGGCCCCGTAACTAAACTTTAAAAGTCATGTATATAAATGCTTCAGAGAACCAATAAGTTGATAAATTAAACACATGTGCAACACTTGAGTATCTTTAATGAGGAAACGTTTCGCCACACAGTGGCTTCATCAGTCCATACAAAGGAGAATGGTGAAGAACAGGAGGAGTTTGAGGTAATCAGTCCCTCAGCATTGAGTCGATGTAATCAGTCCATCAATCTTGAAAAGAATACAGCATATGTGTGAAGAAGTGGCTTATATACTGTAGGCAGGTGAGGTGCAGCAGTCGTAGGTGGTGTCACATTTGACAAATCCAAATGTGGAAGCAGGTCATGCCTGAAGGTTAGGCAAGTGAAGAATTCTCTGTATTAAGGTCCCAAGATGTTGATGTGTCTGACAGGAATGTAAATAAATGATTCAGAGTAAAGCCATGTTAGAAAGGAGCTAAGAGATGAGTTTGAAGTAGCAGAGAAAGGGACCAGCCCGTCCACTGGCAAGGCTGAAGACAGAAGACAGAGTAAAACAACTTAAGTTAAATCAAGTTTATAAAATTGCTCACAGTGTCCAGAATATCTTGTTGCCAATTTTGTCAAGGCTGGGAACCAAAGCAGACATAGTACTAGGGGGAGAGAGCACATCATAGTACTAGGGGGAGAGAGCACAACTTTGTAGTACCCACAGTCAGTGGCCAGGCTTCAAACACCTTTTATTGTACAGCAATAAAGGAATGGAACAGACTGCCTGCACATGTCAAAGCCAGTCATAGCATGAACCAGTTCAAGAAGAGAACCAAAAGGTACCTAATGAATGTAGCGACAGAAAGGGAGGAGAATGATTTTTTATTTTTCTAACACACATGTATATGTAAATAACTCTTTTTACCTTATTCCTAGTATATATATATCCTTTATAATATAATAACATATATCTCCTACAATGTATAATATTAAGGTACTAAAAGGACCCCAATGGAAATAAGTCACTATCTGACTTTTTGGGTTATCCTGGGTCCTCTACACATATGCTGCTATGTATGATAATCTATGTAAATGTATTTGTGTATACCTGAAAACGTACATAAGAACATAAGAAAGGAGGAATACTGCAGCAGGCCTGTTGGCCCATACTAGGCAGGACCTTCACATTACATCCCACTAACAGAATATTTGTTCAACCCAATCTTCAATGATACCCAAGAAATAAGCTTTGATAATTCGATTTACTCATGTGCAATTCCCACTCAAATCCAACCCCTCTCACTCATGAATTTATCCAACCTAAATTTGAAACTACCCAAGGTCCTAGCTTCAATAACCCTACTAGGCAGACTGTTCCACTCATCAACTACCCTATTTTCAAACCAATACTTTTCTATATCCTTTCTAAATCTAAACTTATCTAATTTGAATCCATTATTGCGGGTTCTCTCTTGGAGAGATATTCTCAAGACCTTATTTATATCCCCTTTGTTAATACCCATTTTCCACTTGTATACCTCGATCATGTCTCCCCTCATTCTACGTCTTACAAGTGAATGTAATTTAAGGGTCTTCAATCTTTCTTCAAACGGAAGATTTCTAATGCTATGTATTAATTTAGTTATTCTACGCTGAATGTTTTCTAACGAACTGAGTCAAGTTAAACCTGTCTATAAAGATGATCACCAGAGATAAAGACGTTGTTAGTAACAACTTCTTGTAGTCTGTTACTATAGCCAGGTCTTAGCCTAGCACAGTCCTAGTTACTGTAGCCAGGTCTTAGCCTAGCACAGTCCTAGTTACTGTAGCCAGGTCTTAGCCTAGCACAGTCCTAGTTACTGTAGCCAGGTCTTAGCCTAGCACAGTCCTAGTTACTATAGCCAGGTCCTAGCCTAACACAGTCCTAGTTACTATAGCCAGGTCTTAACCTAGCACAGTCCTAGTTACTATAGCCAGGTCTAAGCCTAGCACAGTCCTAGTTACTATAGCCAGGTCCTAGCCTAGCACAGTCCTAGTTACTATAGCCAGGTCCTAGCCTAGCACAGTCCTAGTTACTATAGCCAGGTCCTAGCCTAGCACGTAGACCAGGGTTCCCCAGAGTGGTCAATATCGACCCCTAAGGGTCAACGGGACTATCGAAGAGGTCGATAAATGGCTGGGGGTCAAAAAGGAGATGATGGGGTCAGCTGACCCAGTGGCTTGTGCACTGGCCTGGAGTTTTATGACTCACTTGCCGCTAGTTCAAGCCCCAGTTACAGGAGACGTGTCTTGTGTGGACAGACACACACGGCCACCACAACAACACATTGCAGAATTTTCAGTCATCCAATCATTTGGGGACGATCAATTTACCCCCAAAGTTCATAACAAATCACTTCATTATAAGTGATAAGATATCTGGACTCTCGAGACAATGTCTTCACCTAAATAACCAATGCTTATAGATGATAACTTTTTTAAGATAGTTTGTATACATTGTTTTGAGTAGGTGATCAATTCTGGGATGTGGGGTGTAGTAACAATAATTACTAATATCTTAACTATGTAAGTATGTCTAGTAGCAGATGACTAAAACCCACTGTGACCTCTGCCTCCCATTTCCCAGGTACTCCATGACCCTTACAGGTTTAGTACGTCCCCATGAATATAACAACAATAATAATATCAGCAAAATCAAGCACAATAACAACAGCAATAATAATAATAATAATAATAATAATAATAATAATAATAATAATAATAATAATAATAATAATAACAATTATAATCCAGGTAAGACGGTTTAGGACAGAATGCAATACACTGTGGGTTAGCAAGCCATCTAGATGGGATGAGACATACGAGGAAGTCTCACACCAGCAGTTCCATGTTGTACCTCGAGTGTCACCTAAAAGTTAGTGTTTAGAGACCACACGCTGGGGGAGGAGCTCAAGACCTCGCCAGCAGCACCGCCAGGAGAGACTAGCGTGACTAGCACCACCTGTTGACCTGCCACGCTGGGGGAGGAGCTCAAGACCTCGCCAGCAGCACCACCAGGAGAGACTAGCGTGACTAGCACCACCTGTTGACTTGCCACGCTGGGGAGGAGCTCAAGACCTCGCCAGCAGCACCACCAGGAGAGACTAGCGTGACTAGCACCACCTGTTGACCTGCCACGCTGGGGGAGGAGCTCAAGACCTCGCCAGCAGCACCACCAGGAGAGACTAGCGTGACTAGCACCACCTGTTGACCTGCCACGCTGGGGGAGGAGCTCAAGACCTCGCCAGCAGCACCACCAGGAGAGACTAGCGTGACTAGCACCACCTGTTGACTTGCCACGCTGGGGGACGAGCTCAAGAACTAGCCAGCAGCACCACCAGGAGAATATCTCCAGGATAACCCTCCAGGATAATAACTCTCCAAGATAACCCTTCAGGATAATAACTCCAGGATAATAACTCTCCAGGATAACCCGCCAGGATAATAACTCTCCAGGATAACCCTTCAGGATAATAACTCCAGGATAATAACTCTCCAAGATAACCCGCCAGGATAATAACTCTCCAGGAAAACCCTTCAGGATAATAACTCTCCAGGATAACCCTCCAGGATAATAACTTTCCAGGATAACCCTCCAGGATAATAACTCTCCAGGATAACCCTTCAGGATAATAACTCCAGAATAATAACTCTCCAGGATAATAACTCTCTAGGATAATAACTCTCCAGGATAATAACTCTCCAGGACAAACCTCCAGGATAATAACTCCAGGATAACCCTTTAGGATAATAATTCCAGGATAATATCTCTCCAGGATAACCCTCCAGGATAATAACTCTCCAGGATAATAACCCTCCACGATAATAACCCTCCACGATAACGGTCGAGGACCATGATAACGGTCCAGGACCATGATAACGGTCCAGGACCATGATAACGGTCCAAGACCATGATAACGGTCCAGGACCATGATAACGGTCCAGACCCATAAGAATGGTCCAGGTCATCGTCTGACAACGACCTGTCAGGAAACAACCACTGCAAAAACACTAACAACAGCCACAACAACGACAACAACCACAACAATAGCATCGCCTCACCGCCATAAAGAGCTAGCAGTAGTGCCTAATGCAGGCGGGTGGGGGGTGAGAGGTGTGAAAGGGGTTAGTACCAGGTGCATGGTGGTAGGAGAGGGTGGTAGCAATGGTTGTTGGGGAGGGTGGTAGAAATGGTGGTAGGGGAGGGTGGTAGAAATGGTGGTAGGGGAGGGTGGTAGAAATGGTGGTAGGGGAGGGTGGTAGCAATGGTGGTAGGGGAGGGTGGTAGCAATGGTTGTAGGGGAGGGTGGTAGTAATGGTGGTAGGGGAGGGTGGTAGTAATGGTGGTAGGGGAGGGTGGTAGCAATGGTGGTAGGGAGGGCGGTAGAAATGGTGGTAGGGGAGGGTGGTTGCAATGGTGGTAGGGAAGGGTGGTAGCAATGGTGGAAGGGAGGGTGGTAGCAATGGTGGTAGTAAAGGGGGTAGAAATGGTGGTAAGGGAGGGTGGTAGAAATGGTGATAGGGGAGGGTGGTAGCAATGGTGGTAGGGAAGGGTGGTAGCAATGGTGGTAGAAATGGTGGTAGGGGAGGGTGGTAGAAATGGTGGTAGGGGAGGGTGGTAGCAATGGTGGTTGGGGAGGGGGGTAGAAATGGTAGTAGGGGAGGGTGGTAGCAATGGTTTTAGGGAAGGGTGGTTGCAATGGTGGTAGGGTGAGGGTGGTAGGGGAGGGTGGTAGCAATGGTGGTAGGGGAGGGGGATGGTGAGGTTGGCAGGTGTGGGGGGGGAGGCTACACACCTGCACGACCGGTGTTGTGAGGGATTATTACGCTCGCTGTGTCAATTATGTGTACTGTGTAACCTCACGTGGTGACGTGTTGACGCTACCAGTGCCACCACCACAACCACAGTGACGTGTTGACGCTACCAGTGCTACCACCACAACCACAGTGACGTGTTGACGCTACCAGTGCCACTACCACAACCACAGTGACGTGTTGACGCTACCAGTGCCACCACCACAATCACAGTGACGTGTTGACGCTACCAGTGCTACCACCACAATCACAGTGACGTGTTGACGCTACCAGTGCCACTACCACAATCACAGTGACGTGTTGACGCTACCAGTGCCACCACCACAATCACAGTGACGTGTTGACGCTACCAGTGCCACTACCACAACCACAGTGACGTGTTGACGCTACCAGTGCCACCACCACAATCACAGTGACGTGTTGACGCTACCAGTGCTACCACCACAATCACAGTGACGTGTTGACGCTACCAGTGCCACTACCACAATCACAGTGACGTGTTGACGCTACCAGTGCCACCACCACAATCACAGTGACGTGTTGACGCTACCAGTGCCACCACCACAACCACAGTGACGTGTTGACGCTACCAGTGCCACCACCACAATCACAGTGACGTGTTGACGCTACCAGTGCCACTACCACAACCACAGTGACGTGTTGACGCTACCAGTGCCACCACCACAATCACAGTGACGTGTTGACGCTACCAGTGCCACCACCACAACCACAGTGACGTGTTGACGCTACCAGTGCCACCACCACAACCACAGTGACGTGTTAACGCTACCAGTGCTACCACCACAATCACAGTGACGTGTTGACGCTACCAGTGCCACTACCACAATCACAGTGACGTGTTGACGCTACCAGTGCCACCACCACAATCACAGTGACGTGTTGACGCTACCAGTGCCACCACCACAACCACAGTGACGTGTTGACGCTACCAGTGCTACCACCACAACCATAGTGACGTGTTGACGCTACCAGTGCTACCACCACAACCACAGTGACGTGTTGACGCTACCAGTGATACCACCACAACCACAGTGACGTGTTGACGCTACCAGTGCTACCACCACAACCACAGTGACGTGTTGACGTTACCAGTGCCACCACCACAACCACAGTGACGTGTTGACGCTACCAGTGCTACCACTATAACCACAGTGACGTGTTGACGCTACCAGTGCCACCACCACAATCACAGTGACGTGTTGACGCTACCAGTGCCACCACCACAATCACAGTGACGTGTTGACGCTACCAGTGCCACCACCACAACCACAGTGACGTGTTGACGCTACCAGTGCTACCACCACAACCACAGTGACGTGTTGACGCTACCAGTGCTACCATCACAACCACAGGGACGTGTTGACGCTACCAGTGCTACCACTATAACCACAGTGACGTGTTGACGCTACCAGTGCTACCACCACAACCACAGTGACATGTTGACGCTACCAGTGCCACCACCACAACCATAGTGACGTGTTGACGCTACCAGTGCTACCACCACAACCACAGTGACGTGTTGACGCTACCAGTGCTACCACCACAACCACAGTGACGTGTTGACGCTACCAGTGCCACCACCACAACCATAGTGACGTGTTGACGCTACCAGTGCTACCACCACAACCACAGTGACGTGTTGACGCTACCAGTGCTACCACCACAACCACAGTGACATGTTGACGCTATCAGTGCTACCACCACAACCACAGTGACATGTTGACGCTACCAGTGCCACTACCACAACCACAGTGACGTGTTGACGCTACCAGTGCCACCACCACAACCACAGTGACCAGTGACGTGTTGACGCTACCAGTGTCACTACCACACCCACAGTGACGTGTTGACGCTACCAGTGCCACCACCACAACCACAGTGACGTGTTGACGCTACCAGTGTCACTACCACACCCACAGTGACGTGTTGACGCTACCAGTGCTACCACCACAACCACAGTGACGTGTTGACGCTACCAGTGCCACTACCACAACCACAGTGACGTGTTGACGCTACCAGTGCCACCACCACAACCATAGTGACGTTTTGACGCTACCAGTACTACCACCACAACCACAGTGACATGTTGATGCTACCAGTGCCACTACCACAACCAGAATGACGTGTTGACGCTATCAGTGCCACCACCACAACCACAGTGACGTGTTGACGCTACCAGTGCCACCACCACAACCACAGTGACGTGTTGACGCTACCAGTGCTACCACCACAACCACAGTGACGTGTTGACGCTACCAGTGCCACCACCACAACCAGTGACAGTGACGCGTTGACGGTACCAGTGCCACCACCACAACCACAGTGACCAGTGACGTGTTGACGCTATCAGTGTCACTACCACAACCACAGTGACGTGTTGACGCTACAAGTGCCACCACCACAACCACAGTGACGTGTTGACGCTACCAGTGCTACCACCACAACCACAGTGACGTGTTGACGCTACCAGTGCCACCACCACAACCACAGTGACGTGTTGACGCTACCGGTGCCACTACCACAACCACAGTGACGTGTTGACGATATCAGTGCCACCACCACAACCACAGAGACGTGTTGACGCTACCAGTGCTACCACCACAACAAGAGTGACGTGTTGACGTTACCAGTGCAACCACCACAACAACAGTGACGTGTTGACGCTACCAGTGCTACCACTACAACAAGAGTGACGTGTTGACGTTACCAGTGCCACCTCCACAACCACAGTGACGTGTTGACGCTACCAGTGCTACCACCACAACAAGAGTGACGTGTTGACGTTACCAGTGCCACCTCCACAACCACAGTGACGTGTTGACGCTACCAGTGCTACCACTACAACAAGAGTGACGTGTTGACGTTACCAGTGCAACCACCACAACCACAGTGACGTGTTGACTCTACCAGTGCTACCACCACAACCACAGTGACGTGTTGACGCTACCAGTGCCACCACCACAACCACAGTGGTTGTTGACTCTACCAGTGCTACCACCACAACCACAGTGACGTGTTGACGCTACCACTGCCACCACCACAACCACAGTGACGTGTTGACGCTACCAGTGCTACCACCACAACAAGAGTGACGTGTTGACGTTACCAGTGCAACCACGACAACCACAGTGATGTGTTGACTCTACCAGTGCTACCACCACAACCACAGTGACGTGTTGACGCTACCAGTGCCACCACCACAGTGACGTGTTGACGCTACCAGTGCCACCACCACAACCACAGTGGTTGTTGACGCTAACAGTGCTACCACCACAACCACAGTGACGTGTTGACGCTACCAGTGCCACCAACACAACCAGTGACGCGTTGACGGTACCAGTGCCACGACCATAACCCCAACTAATACAATAACAACCACCACAACCACAATTATAATCACTACCACAATAAAACCCACCACAACTACCACTATAACAACCACTACAACTACAATTACAACCACCACAACTACAATTACAACCACCACAACTACAATTACAACCACCACAACTATAATTACAATTACCACAACTACAATTACAACCACCACAACTACAATTACAACCACCACAACTACAATTACAACCACCACAACTACAATTACAACCACCACAACCAAAATTACAACCACAATTACAACCACCAGAACCACAATTACAACCACCAGAACCACAATTACAACCACCAGAACCACAATTACAACTACCACAACCTCATCTGGACAATATCCTCTCAGTTTCCTCTCCACAAGTGAGAATTACGAACGATTTCTTATTGTTTCGTGTTTATTCGTTTTAATGTAAACGATTTCAAGTGGTGCTTACTGAAGTATATACGTATACTGTACCAGCCCACACAACTTCCAGGTATATACACCGAGAGGCGTGCATGTCTGTGTGTATATATATATACACTATTATATTTTTGAGATTTCTTGATGTTTATGTGACATGTGGCTTTGATTGACACTCGTTCACTCGATAATAATAATAATAATAATAATAATAATAATAATAATAATAATAATAATAATAATAATAATAATCTATATTTCTACAAGTACATGACATTAATGACATACTACTATATAGAAAGTCCCTTGTTATGGACCTGGAGTTTACCTGTAGAGAGTTCCAGGGGTCAACGCCCCCCTGGGCTGTGACCAGGCCTCATGGTGGATCAGGGCCTGATCAACCAGGCTGTTACTGCTGGTCTCACGCAGTCCAACGTACGAACCACAGCCTAGCTGGTCAGGTACCGACTTTAGGTGCCTGTCCAGTGCCTGCTTGAAGACAGCCAGGGGTTTGTTGGTAATCCCCCTTATGTAAGATGGGAGGCAGTTGAACAGTCTTGGGCCCCTGACACTTACTGTGTTGTCTCTCAACGTGCTAGTGGCACCCCTGCTTTTCATTGGGGGGATGTTACATCGTCTGCCGAGTCTTTTGCTTTCATAGGGAGTGACTCTCGTGTGCAAGTTTGGTACTAATCCCTATTCCCGCAAATTAGGTCGATTTTGTCCCCGGGATGCGACCCACACCAGTCGACTAACACCCAGGTACCTATTTTACTGACAAGTGAACAGGAACAGCAGGTGTCTTAAGGAAGCACGTCCTAATGTTATCACTCGTACCGGAGATCGAACCATGGACCTCAGTTTGTGAGCTGAGTGCGCTACCAATCGATATTCACACGCAAGAAAGTGTATATATAAGGAGGTTTTTAATCCAAATTTTAGGTATTAAGTTTTCTTGACTGGTGGTGAATAGGTGACATACAGCCATTAATGACCATGGTGTGGTAGATAGGCTTAAAACCCAGTAAGCTTTCCAAGAGGAAATACAGGATATATATACCGAGAGATGTATATCTCTCAGTGTATATACACTGGTAGTTTACTTTAATCACTATTCTAGGTATTAAAGTATTCTTGACTGGTGGTGAAAAGATGACACGCAGCCTTAATGACCCTCGTGTAGTAGATAGGCTTAAAACCCAGTAAACCAATCATACAAGGTGAAGCAGTGTTTCCTCCTACACCACAAAATTACCCCCAGTGTTCAAGAGACTCAGGGTTGGCTGTGGTCTTGCTGTGGTCTTGCTGTGGTCTTGCTGTGGTCTACTGTGGTCTTGCTGTGGAGGATTTCCGGGGTGACGTATACAGTCTCACTCACTCGTACCTCTCACTGCCGCTCCTGACACATTTCATACAATTTCCCCGCTCGTGTGGTCCTTGTAGAGGATATTTCTTGACAAGAGGTGTGTTACGGGTGTAGTGTGTAGGTAGAGCACCATGTGAATATTGTGGGTTTGTGTGGAGGCCGCTGGAAGTGGATTTATATAAAGGGGTTACTGTCTTGTGTTTTGTGAGACGTGGGTGGCGTTGGTGATGGTGGGGCAAGTTTGAGCAGCATTATGTTTAAAAAACGTCGCTCTCAACTCAGTGATGGTAAGTTATTACGGTTTTTTTTATTAGTTATTTACATTATTTTCAATTTTTTTTAATGATCTTGAGGGCACACAAGTTTCATGGACACATTGTTTTGATTTAAGCTGGGATAAATGGTTCAAGTCAAGCGCTGTGACAGTTCCATCTGGGTTCATTATTTTTTTGCAGTCATGTTGATATTCGTGTTACTCCAGTTAAGATATGATAAGATTTTGTTTGGGTTATTAACCCGGGGACAGGGAGGGTTAGCTACTAAGGATAACCCAATAATGTCAGTGCATCATCGAGGACTGTGTGTCTTTTTTCCATTGTAGTCGTCAGTCTTGTCCCCCAGGATGCCACCCACACTAGTCGACTAACACCCAGGTACCTACTTAGTGCTAGGTGAACAGAGGCAGCAGGTGTAAGGAAATATGCCCGATACTTCCACTCGTCCGAGTATCGAACCCCGGTCCCTTAAAGTGTGAGCTGAGGTGCTGGCAGCCTCTTGGTTTAATTCAATTATCAACAGTCATTTTGTATGCATATTCACCCTTCAAGGTAGGTTGAGTGAGGGGTGCTGGTGGTGGAGCTAACCTCTTCTTCCTCAGATCAAACCTGATCGTCCCGTACGAATTTAGCGCTTCTCCACTAATATACGAGGATATCCTTAGTTCAACATTTGCATCCTTGAATGTTAGGTTAAGTAAGGTAATTTCTTACAGGTATGCAATCTGCCATCAGCAACAGACTCACTGATCACAGGTTAGGCAGTTATTTAGATTATCTACACGGTTTAGCGCTTCATATGCATGGCAATTTTTCCCAGGATGCAACCCACGATAGTCAACTAGCATCCAAGTTACTATTTTCACTATAAAATACCTTAGTAGGTTTGTTTTTGTTTACCTGTTTTTTTATTGTTACGTTGCTTTTACGACGTATTGGCATCCCGGGGCCCCAGGTGTAATATTCACCGAGGTAAAGCGACCCAAAGTGTGCAGATGTCACAGTTCAGATGACCCTCCGAACTGCAACATCCTCACCCCTCCTTTAGAGTGCAGGCACTGTACCTCACACCTCCAGGACTCGAGTGCGGCTAACCGGTTTCCCTGAATCCCTTCATAAATGTTACATTAACCTCACTCCAACAGCACGTCAAAGATTGAAATCACTTTCCTCCTGTCTACTCACAAATGCCTGCTGGATACTCAAGCCCCTAAGCACCTAAAACCTACTACACATCCTCTCCATCCCTTCCTGAGGCTAGCTCTACCGTCCTCACTTTCACCTCGAATTTATATATCCTCTTGTTCATATTAGTTTGATCCAGCCTCTCAATACCCAATCCATCACAACAACCTCTGCCATCTCAATATTTTTTGTAACCACACACTGTCGTCTACTTCTACACTCCGACATCTTCGCTGCCCCCAGGCTCCTCCTCGCTGCAACGTCGATAGCCCATGGCTCACACCAATATAAAACGTTTCTTCAGGCTCCTTGCATGTTAGTTTTTCTTGCAGTTGGAGTACCAAGGAAAGGGTTCTTCCTTTCTGCTGTTTGTCTAGGAACACTTCTGTTTTGTGAGTACCTGAGGCAGTTGAAGCAACACAGTGGCCGGTGTATTACGGGGTGTATAGGCTCTGACCTGGTATTTACATCACAAACTCGATATTGAATAAAGTGTTCTGGCATGTTAGTTGCATTTGCTTGCGCATCACTCGGCTTTCGGGACTTCTGATGGGTTGATGATTTCTTTCAGGTCCATGTGTCTTGGCTAGGTCATGACTTACGCCTTTTGTTGTTTCCATTTCGGGGTCCAGTTCCTCGAGGGTCAGAAATGTGTTCTTCCTGAGCATCTGTCCCATTTTCTGGGCGGTGGCCTCTTATTTCACGGGAGTAATGCCCAACTCTCATTTCAGGTTCACAGTAAGAGGAAATCTTCACTTGATGTTTCGTTTCTTGGTGGGTCAGAGATGCGTACGAGAAATGTGGCCTGAATTATCTAACATCTTGAATTTGTTCAAGTGAGGTGTTTGGTCTTCTTTTGTGTAAGACGTCTTGTAACCACGCCAGTCCTTGGTTTGCTGCACCAAGTTTTCCTGTTCCTCCTCCCATCCTTGCAATGCGTGGATGTTTGTGGTGAAGTCTTCGTAGTAAGTTTCCGTGCATTATCCTGGGACAGAGTAGGTGGATGCTGCTGACGTTACCTCCCTCATCACATCCTCTTCTCCTCATCACATCCTCTTCTCCGACTGCCTCAGTCGTTGATGTAATTTCCTGGTCTCTATATGTCTTTATTGTGACTTGATGTTTCATCTCGAAATCTGAATCTTCGCTGATGGGGTCGTCACATATTGCCTCGTCAGACATAATTGTTCGTACTGGTAGGTGCCTACCTAACCACTAGTTGTCTCACATGTGGGTCGTAAATAGGTTCCTGAGTTTGGTGCAAACCTTGGTAATAGATACGTTTCGGTCCCAGGACCGAAACGTTTTCTAATATATCTTACTGTTTGCTTACGTGTCTTTCTAAACCTGGTCTCTCGGTTACCTTAGGACTTAGAGGTCCCATATTGACCTATTAGCTAGTATTGACAGCCCTTTATTTTCGTCTCTCAATTCCAGTAGGGAGCTCGCCCAGCCAGTGGCGTCCCAGTAGGGACCTCGTCCAGCAAGTGGCGTCCCAGTAGGGACCTCGTCCAGCAAGTGGCGTCCCAGTAGGGACCTCGTCCAGTGTACTTTGTATGTTGAAAGTGATATATATATTACAAGTTGAAGAGTAAGACATACGAATGACGAAATCGTAGTGACACGATTACAAACCAGGGAACGGGTGGGGTTTGTATCCATGGTCAAGTGGCTTACTCACTGGCCTGGAATTTTAGGACTCACTCGCCATAGGTTCGAATCTCACCCTTTCCGTGCAACAGTTGGGTGTCTTTATTGTTTAATGAAAAGTTTCGCCTACGCAGTAGGCTTCTTCAGTTAATATAGAGGCAGTAGGCGTAGTAGCGAAATAGGTTTCGAGTTAGTCAGTCCCTCAGCTTGAAGAAGTCTCTGTATTTGACTGAAGAAGCCTACTGCGTAGGCGAAACGTTTCAGTCAACAATCCAGATACCCAACTGATGCATGTGTTTTACTCTCGTTTATATTGTGAGAGGAACTCTGGCGTTGCACTGCGTTGAGCCTTCACGTCCGTCAAGGTGAAGCGATGTGGGGGCGCAGATGTGGCAGCACCGACTGAGGTCATTTGTGTGACCTGACCTGTTATGAGAGGACACGTTTTGCCAGTGTAAATAAATCAATGCGTTTTTTTTCATCAATTTTACAGCCTAAGAGCTGTTATTCAATCAGCTCATTTGAAAGTCCAGCCTTATCTAAAATACACTACCATCCCCCAGGACGTTTCTCCCACCAGAAACTTTATTAACTGTTGTTCTCTGGGTGAACTATTGAAGTCCCTGGCAGGCGAAACGTCTTCATAATAAAATAGTATGTCCCGCGTTGTGTCTTGTTTATATATGGTCAGTATACTCTATAATTGTTTTTATTTTTTAATACACTGGTTGTCTCCCAATGAGGCAGTGTGACCCGAGGTAGAAGAAGCACTTTCACTGGCATTCATTCAATGACTGTCTTGTCAGAAGTGTACAGATATCACAGCTCAGATGACCCTCTGAACTGTAGCATTCCCCTTACCCCCATCGTCACAGTGCAGGCACTGTACTTCCCACCTCCAGAACTGTAACATCCCCATCCTTCCTTCAGAGTGCAGGCACTGTACTTCCCACCTCCAGAACACAAGTCCGGCTAACCAGTCTCCTATGAATCCCTTTGTTACCTTGCTCGCACTCCAACAGCACATCAAATCTGGTGGTCTGGTGGCTAAAGCTCTCGCTTCACACGGCGAGGGCCTGGGTTCGATTCCCAGCCAAGGTTGTTGTTGTTGTTGTTGTAGGTACGCCGGTATGTCCGGCCCGGGTCTTCTCCAAATGTTGACCCGGCCTTGGCCCCCTGGGTAGAGGGTGTCGATCATCTTCTTTCTTCATTCTTCTTTCTTGGGGCCCCCCCGGGTGGGGAGCGACGTCTTCTTCTTTCTTCTTTCTTGGGGCCCCCCGGGTGGGGGGCGACTTCTTCTCTCTTGCTGTGGGGATTGTCTTCTGGCATCGCATCTTCATCAGCAGTCGTCCTTTGGGCTTCGGACTCTTGTAGTCCCGGCAGAAACACTGGGCGTGTTTCTTTACACCTGTTGTCTATGTTCCCCATCAGTAAAATGGGTACCTGGGTGTTAATCGACTGGTGTGAGTCGCATCCTGGGACACTGACCTAATCTGCCCGAAATGCTCAGCATAACAAGGGACTTTCTATATAGTAGTATGTTATTGATGTCAGCTAGGACTGTATACCATGTACATGTACTTGTAGTAAATAAATATATAAAAACCGCTTACCTCCACTCCGATCTACCACTGTACAGCATTACCACCTTGTACCCAGCCAGCTGCTACCAGCGTACTAAACATGTACATTACAAGTAACCTTACCATTGTGCTGAGTAAATGTAATAATAAGCACCTCGATTCCCTTGTGTTATTAATCTATTGTGATATATATATACTCGAATTTTTTCAAGTAATATAACCTGGACATCATAGTATTAATTTATACTATTCCGTAGGATGTAAATATAGTCCATCAACTGATACTCTGCTGACATATTGGCGCAGTTTTATATACTGGTACGACAGGAACCAGGAAGTTGGGAAGTTGTTAAATCGGCCGATAGCGAAGAAGGGGCAGGGCCAGGAGCTGTGACTCGACCCTGCAACCATATCTAGGTGAATATAGTTAGATGAGTACTGAAGTCCCGTGGTCTAGAGATAACTGCATATCTATTGAGGAGAGAAAGTGGAGGAGAAAGGTAGGGAGAGGTAGGTAGGTAGGTAGGTAGGTTGACTTGTTGCTTGGGTAGATAGGTAAGTAGGTTGGTTGGTTCAGTAGGTACGATGGTTAGCTTACTACGTACTTAAGTTGGTAGGTTTGGTGGTTGGTTGTGACGTTGGTTAGTTGGTTGGGTAGGTAGTTATATGGAAGGGTTGACTGGTTGAGAGGTTGTTTTGGTAGGTACTGTAGGTAGCTTGGTAGGACAGTATCATTATGGCTACGGGACTGAACGCCCCAAAGTTACCATTCCACTTACACTGTCTCCAACATCAAAATTCACCTCTCCACTTGACCGAGGAAGTCTGCTGAAGAAGGACAACTTTTCAGCAATAAAGATACCCAAGTGTTAAACCTACGTCTTATCAGCTTGTCGGTACGATAGACTGGTTGGTTAGGTAGGTAGGTAGGTGCGTGTGAGAGTGCACTAGGGTAGTCAGGTTAGGGTGGGTCTCCTGAGAGAAGGGCGCTAGTAACCTGTTGAGAAAGTGTTATACAGTATGGCCTCGACCACGGAGAAAAGAACGCCTCGCTTTTTTTATATATAAACTTGTGTTGACCGGCTCGTGTGCACCTGCGCTGGCTCCTTGGGCGTACATAATGCAGTCTCTGGTGCACATGTAGTGGTACACATGACGTAGTTTCTGGTGCACACTATTGCACAAACTGGGATCCACACTATTAAAACTGGTACACACATTACAGACAAACACACAAACTGGAAGTTTTTAAATAAAAATCTTTCACCTATTCCCTCTTGTGTCAGCCTTGTTAACGTGGATACTTGCATTCCTTTACTCCCGTCTGGGTGTTTATATGCGTCTGCCTGTCAGTGTTTGCTGGGGGTGGTCGAGCCGTAGCTCTTGGACCGAGTCTATGATATAGGGCGAAGGGCTCTTGCACCTAGGAATTTTAAGCGAACCTTTCCCTTTCTGAGATGGAAGGCCGGGTCACCAACTGGACAACACCCGGACCGGGACAGTACCGGCGGACCTCATCCAATCCAGTCCCAGATCGTATCTGCTTGCGCCTCATTACTCAAATGTTATTATATAACTATGGATTCAGCACGTTGGCATAACTATAATAATAATGATGAAATAATCTTGAACGAAGATTTACACTCACGGCTAGAAGTAACTCATCCCAACATTGCTGCTATGTCAGAATTTGCCTTCACTTCCTCTGACATGTTTTTAGAAGATAATTTTTAATGCTGATGTGGGGTTGATGTGGGCTAGTTTAACTTAGTATAAGAGAATACACTTTTTCACGTGTCCTCATTGTTTTGTTCAGGTGTCCTCATTGTTTTGTTCAGGTGTCCTCATTGTTTTGTTCACGTGTCCTCATTGTTTTGTTCACGTGTCCTCGTTGTTTTTCATGTGTCCTCATTGTTTTGTTCATGTGTCCTCATTGTTTTGTTCATGTGTCCTCATTGTTTTGTTCATGTGTCCTCATTGTTTTGTTCATGTGTCCTCATTGTTTTGTTCATGTGTCCTCATTGTTTTGTTCACGTGTCCTCGTTGTTTTTCATGTGTCCTCATTGTTTTGTTCATGTGTCCTCATTGTTTTGTTCATGTGTCCTCATTGTTTTGTTCATGTGTCCTCATTGTTTTTCATGTATCCTCATTGTTTTTCATATATCCTCATTGTTTTTCATGTATCCTCATTATTTTTCATGTCATTGTATATGTCCTCGTTGTTTTTTGTGTGTCCTCATTGTTCTGATGTGTCTTAAAAGCCACTGCTCTCATTAAAGTATAAACACCACCAGTTCAGTTTGGTTTCTGTGTGTGTGCTTCGTGTGTTCTATTATGGCGGTGTATGAAGCGTGTTTCCTTACACCATGTGTGAGGCCAATTTCGTTTCGGACCTGCGCTTTCGAAGGTATGTGTAACGTATATGTGAACTGTGAAACCCACCTGTATACAGAAACATGGTGTGAGAATAGACTGTATTTTTCGATCCTCGTCTGGGATAATTTACTGCTGAAGATGATCTCGGAGGAGGGTCGAAATACACAGTGACTTTCGACGCTGTGTTTCTGTCTCCTCGTGAGTTGTGTCAAATCACTGACAAGTGTCCGCTATACTGTGGCGTTTCATCGTGTGTGCACACGAGTCTCCATTTTCAGCATTGTCGTGTTTATTAAGTTTTCACTGTGTCTCTCCCTACTTTCAGATCCACCATGGCCCCACAACACCTAGCAATGCTCGCTCGCTCCTAAATATTTCTGTAATGGTCCCATCCTGCGCCTTAACCCCTCACCCACCCATTCCTAGTCCTTGAGACACCCGTTATCTAGCTTTCAATTCTTCTCGTATTCATTCTAGAAAGTCTTTTACTCCGTCTAGTATTCTCTAGCCAAATTTCACAATTTATATTTACTTGTTTATCCTAGTTTTTAATACGACCGGGTTTTCGTGCTGTTTCGCTTTTGTTCCCTGAAGAATTCCATGTAATTGTTGCTTTAACCCCAAGCTCTTGTTTTTCATGTGGTTACTGCACTCTTTATACTCTTCGTTAAACTCTGCCAGGACTCTCAAGTTTCAACATAGGGAATTGTTCGAGACCTCTGGCAGATTTGTTCTCATCAGATGTTGGTAGTCTGTTTCTGGTTCCTTTGCTTAAAGTGTCGGCTGTCAGTTACTGTCCTCGTTACCATTATCTGCTCAATTTATCACAGTCCTCTTTAAGCAAAAATAGTATTGTTTGTTTGGTTTACTCCTCTGTTCGTCTCTCCCTCGCTCAATATTTAGCTTTATCCAAGACTATTATCCAAGAATACTATCTTCTAGTCTCTTATGTCAAGTATTTTCCAGTTCTGGGTCCAAGAGGTTTTTTTCAGTCCAGATTGTTTTGGATCTTACCTTGTCTGAACTTCGACTTTGGTATTTGTTTTGCTTTGCCATCTATATTTACTCATCTCTCGTGTTACCCATTAGTCTGAGTCTCAGTTGAACTTGACTAAACTTCTCTTGAGAGATCCAAACTCGTTCTGAATTCTTTCAAAAGTGCACTTGTGTCGCTGGGAGACGTGATGACTTCTCCCCTTGACTCTGCTTCCTGCAACACATGTTACAACTAATTTCCTGCATGCAATGACCCCCCACTAAAACCTGCAAGTCCCTGCACTCTGCTCTACCTGCTTTTTACCCTACCAACGCCGTTACCACTGTCTCTGCTGGTCCTGCTTGAACCAGAGGAACTACCGAGGCCATGCATGTCCCTCTGCTAGAACAAGACCTCCGGAAGGAACCATTTGACGACGGCTCCTGCACAGGCGATGACGATGATAATGACGAGGAAGTTCTCTGGAGCATTGACGACAAAATGGAATGTAGGTGTTTCTCCCTCTCAACTTTCAACCTCTACCTGCACCTTCACGGTGACTTACCACACCGGGTGTATATCATAACAGGATATATACACCGAGAGGTGCATTTCTCTCAGCGTGTATATACACTGAGAGTGTATATATTCTTGTCTGGTGGGGAAAAAGTTATACACAGCCTTAATGACCATAGTGTAGTCGATAGACTTTCAACTCCATTAACCATCCAACCAATCTAACCATATTATAAACATCAGACAATGGGTTTTATATTAAGTTAATATTATTATTCTTTCGTCCATTGTTATATTTAACTGCAATTTATATGGACAACGTGACTCGTGCAAGAGGTTGGTTACGTTGATAATTGCACGTGCTTGTGTTCAGTGTTGTTCACGTGCTCGTGTTCAGTGTTCACGTGCTTGTGTTCAGTGTTGTTCACGTGCTCGTGTTCAGTGTTCACGTGCTTGTGTTCAGTGTTACACTGCTCTTGTGTAAACTCACACGCACTAGGTCTGGTGTTCGGATCACGGTTCTGTAATAGCCTTGGTTCACAACCGAAGGACCTGGATTCACTCCCGAGTGGGTGGCGACGTAGGCAAGACTCTATCTAGCTTGTTAGTATTTGTAGATGTGCATGACTTAGGTAGAATCTAGTATCTTAATAACCTAGGATTACGGAAACTTAAAGAGGTGGCGGTGGTTTAGTTGTAATTCGTCTATACAACAATTCTCCTGCTGCCACTTGTTCTTTGTACATAGTGTTTTATCCTAGTTTTATCACAGTTTTATCATAAATTTACATAAGTTTACCCTGGGAGGCTGCAGTTGATCTGATTCACAACGCTGACATCAAGAGTGTTGCTGTA